>NSDO01000013.1:296496-508924 GCA_002286825.1 Lagenidium giganteum | reverse complement strand
AGAAAGATACCAAAACCTACATGTCCTACATATGTAATATTTATACCTAATCCTACTGAAGGACCCCATTGGCTGATAATGATCCGCATTTCAGCCAATCATGTGATGGGACCAATTGGCCCATTACATCATCCCCCCTTAAAGTGCGAAGGCGGGAGAAATCCGAGAATGGTGACGGCCGGCGACACGGCCGCACGTGATGGCCCGCGATGTGGTCCCTGCGACCACACTGCATCTTGCGAAGAAGTTGGCAGCCGAACCTTGCGGCTGCCCGACGACACAGAGTGAGTCAAGTGCGATGCAGGGGATTTGCGGAAATTCGCCGAAGTCGAAGCGGCGCAAATGCGAAGCACCTGCGGCGACCAGGCGCGCGCGGCAGACGTGTTCTTCTGCGCGGAACTAGACGAAGCGTCAGTCTCCGACGCTCGCCATGCTGAAGCGAGGGACGCTGCGTCCCTCGGCGACATCTTGGAGCTGCATGTGGGTGCAACTCGGACTTCGATGCGACCGCGGTGGAGCGGTCGCACTTGGTGTGTAAGCAGCGCGAGCTGGCTTGCACTTTGCGACTGGCAGCGCGACGAACACACCGTCACGCATGTTCTTGGAGACTCGCCCTCGATGGTGAGTCTCTGAACTTGGTCACGTTATCTCAGTAGCACCCTCATGGTGCTACACAACGCATAATGAAAGCCGTCGAACGTGGCGGCTTTAATCGTTCTTCTGCAGTGGTGCGAACGCCCCATTGCACAGTCTTCAACTCTCGGCACGGGGCCGAGAGTGCTCGTCGCCACACGAAGCGATGCCACCGCTGCGCCGACGCTCTCATTTCGCAGCTTGCGTCGTCGCGAGCAAGAGTCACCATGGATGGTGACTCGGACGCGCACATCAATGCGCGTCGTCAGGGGAAGGATGCCGCAAGGTGGCGGCATCTTCATCTTCAGCAGTACCTCGTGTACTCCTTCGGTAACACCCTCAACGGGGTTGCAGCGTCGTTTGCAACACCATCTTTGGTGGCATCCACGGGATGCCACATTATCATCTTGGACGCCACACACATGCGTTAGCATGGCGGCGTCATTTTTCATTTTTGTGTCGAGCGTGAACTCGACACCAAAGCGTGACCCAGTGTCACTCCATCATACGACATGAGTCGCCGGGGCATGGCGACTCCAACTTGGCATGAGTGCCTTGCACTCATGCTTCACCGCGAAGCGACGCTCGTATTCGCGCAGTATGTCCGGCACATTCTGCAGCAGCGTCGCGTGTGGTTCCCAGGTGTCAGCACTAGCCGGGTAGCCGAGCCAGTGCACGCGATAGAAGCGCGCAACTGTGCGCTTCTTGTTTCCACGATGATGCACACGGTCGTCGTGTGCGACGATGCGGTCGACAATCCAACGTCGGTCACCCGACGTATCGACCAGTGGAGGTGGAGCGTCTCGAACGAATCGAGGCGCTGTGTGACCGGATCGCTGGTGACGTCGCTCGCGTGATGATGGCACTGCGAACGACTCAGGGGCTCGTGGAGGTGGTGCGTCGTGAGCACCACGTTTTGATGGGCGAGCTCCGCGAGATGCATGTGGAGCTCTGGGCTTCGGCTGCGTCGAGTGGTCCAACTGCAGCGGCACCGGTGGCAGCTGCTGCAATGCCTGCCGTGTCGGCACCGCCGAAGCTGATGGCTGCGCCGTGGGCTTGGTCTTGGGCGCACCCGTTTGCACACCCACCTGGTGCGAGCGTTCAACCGATGGGCCCGCTTGTGAGCGCGCCACCGCGGGTGCCGACGGTCGAACTTCCTCGCCACACGGCTCCAAATGTGGCGCCCGAGGCAGCGGGCGACGATMTGCTTGTGCGTCCGGCGCGGGAGGCACCGACTTCGACGACAGCGGCGAGCGGCGTGACGCTGACTCTGTCGCCGACTGCGAGGTCGATCCACCGTGATCAACCTGGACGTGATCCTCGTGGCGGTGATACCGCTTGAGGCACCCAACGTAGAACGTCGGGTGCAGTCGCATCCTCGACGGGATGTCGAGGGTGTACGCGTGGCCTCTCGCGTGCGTCACCGTGAAGGGGCCGATGAACCTGGGTAGCAACTTGGTGGATCCCAAGTTGCTCACTGCGTGTTTGGTGAGGTTAGCCGTCGAGAGCATAACCTTGTCCCCAACACGGAACACTTCGGCGTTCGAGCGGTTGTGAGCATCCGCTCGCTCTTTCTGATTGTCCATGGCTTCCGCCATGGTTTCTCGAACGAATCGCACGATCGCATCGCGCGATTCCAGGAACGACGTCACCGCTGGTGACGTCACGTCGATCTCTCGCGACGGCGTGGAGCCGTCGCGTTCTCCTTGGTCGTCGTTTGGTTGGAGTGACGTGGCTGTCACTCGGGCTGTTGATCGAGTCACGCGACGCTCCGTCGGTGACTCTGCGTGGGCACTCGTGGAACGAGTCACACGACGTTCAGTCGGTGGCTCGACTTCAGCGCTCGAGTTGGGTGCTCGGCGCCGCCGTTGCTTCTTCATGTTGCGCTTGTGAGCCGCACGGTGCTGTGCCGGCGGCGCTTCGTCCTGTCTTCGAGTCACGCGGCGTGACGTCGGTGACCCTTCCCTGGACCCAGCGAGCTCGCGTTCGCTCGGGTCATCTGCGTTTGCGTCGCTGTCGGCAGCGACGCCATCTGATCCAGCTGGATCGTCGCCTGACACATCGTCATCAGCGGCGATGTCAAACGTTCCAGCTGGCTGAGGCTGGGACCCTCCCTCACCAAGAGTGGAGGCAACGATGTACGCCGGGACTCGAGGGTGGCGTCCATAGTTCACGAAGAACGGCGTCAACCCGGTTGACGCGTGGACCGCGTTGTTCATTGCGAATTCCGCCATGGGCAGGAACTCGGACCAGCTCTCGAACGACGTGGCGTACGAGCGCAACACGTCTTCGAGCGTGCGATTGACTCGCTCGGTTTGGCCGTCTGTCTTCGGATGGGCGGCTGTGGACATATGCAGTCGCGTTCCCATGCGACGCATGACGGAACGCCAAAACGTGGCCGTGAACAGTGGATCACGGACAGATACACTGTCATCCGGCATGCCGTGATGTCGGAAGAAGATATCTATGAAGATTCGTGCAGCATCTTCCGCCGTGACTTGGTGTGACACAGGAGCAAGATGCACCATCTTGCTCAGGCGATCCACAAAGACAAGGATGCCGGTGTTGCCGCCGGCATCCGGAGGGAGCCCGAAGATGACGTTCATCGAGATGGACTTCCAACAGTCGCCGGGAACAGGCAGTGACCTCAGAGGCGCGCGGGTTGCCGGCGCAGCTTTCGTGCGCTGGCATACCTCGCACGTCTTGACGTACTTGCGGACCCACCGATACATGTGGGTCCCGTAGAACACGCGCGAGAGCGCGAGGAACGTCTTCTCGCGCCCGAGATGCCCGCTCGTGGGGGCATCGTGAGGCTCCCAGATAAGACGAAGACGCAAGTCTTCGTCCAGTGGAACAACCACCCGTGGTTGCTCAGCAGCATCGACCTGGTACCACAACAGGCCGTCTTGGAGCGCGTTGCGATGCGCACGCGCTCGAACCTTCGACGATAGACTTCATGGAAGTCTCTGATGGCGCGCTGCCAGATATGTGAGCAGGGCGCGACAGAACGCATCGTGCTGGTAGGCAGCGATGATCTCATCACGCAACTTGCTCACCACTTGCGTGGTAACAGAGAGAGTCACCGCAGAAGGCGACTCTGTGCGAAGGCAGCGGATGCACGAACACTGTGCATCATTCGATGATCCGTGCTCGCGCGGATCATAGTCTAGTCGTCGAGACAGACCATCCGCGAGGATGTTCTGTTTACCAGGCTTGTCGAGTACGACGAAGTTGTACTCGGCGAAGAACGAGAGCCAGCGTGCCATGCGCTGACTCAGGTGCGGGCTGTGCGTCGCTGTCCGCAGTGACGCGTAATCCGTGTAGATCACGAACTTCGACGTTCCGAGCAGATAGACTCGGAACTTGACAAGAGCATACTTCATCGCGAGTAGCTCCTTGTCATGCACCGGGTAGTTGCGTTCCGCCGGCTTCAGCTGGCGGGACTGGTACGAGACGTCGAACTGCATGAGCGCACACCCGATGGCGTAGTCGCTCGCGTCACACACTACGTGGAAGGGCTTGTCGAAGTTCGGCAAGGCCAGCACCAGAGCCTCGCGGAGGCGCTTCTTCACCTGTTCGAAGGCGGCTTGATGCTCCGCCCTCCATTCCTACGTTACATCCTTCTTGAGGAGTGACGTCAGCGGGCGCACGAGGCCAGCATAGCCTCGTGTGTACTTGTGGAGGTAGTTGGCCAGGCCCAACCACTGACGCAACTGTTTGGCGGTCTGTGGGACCGGCCAAGCATCGATGGCGTCGACCTTCTCGGGGTCGACGCGAACGCCCTTGACACCCACGAAATCCCCAAAGACAGGGATTTCCTCCGCGAAGAAGATGCACTTCTTCAGATTTGCGTACAGCTTCTGCTGACGCATGACGAGGAACACCTCCCGTAGGTATTCCAGATGAACTTGGACGTCCGTCTTGCCATCCATTGTCCACTCGGAGCATTTGCGTGCGACAGCCGCTGCTGTCCTGCACCATGACTGCGATGGCTTCATCGCAGTCCAACACGGAGTCTGGCCTCTGCACAGACTCATCAAGGCGTTGGCCTCGTGCCGACGCCGACTTGCGAGGAGGGCGACGAGCAAGCGTGGACTTGCTCGTGCCGCGTTGCTTCGCGCAACGCCCGATCTTTAGTGGGGTTCACGCCGCCCAAACTCACACAGTTCATTGCGGTCCAGCCTGAGCTGGACCCGCCACGACGACGACTTGTCGTTGCTGGAGTCGATGCGTCCATCGRCTCTCCCGAGGATTTCAGAGGTCGAAACCACTGCTTCGACCTTCACCTTGGACGTTGGAGGCCCTGCTCCAACGTCATGCACAATGCGCTCCGGGAACTCTGCTCCGGAGGCCGGCTTCTTCTCACTTGCCGACGCCTCAGCGACAGCCGGAGGCGTCTGAGGGTTCGCGCGTGGCATTGCCACGAGCGCTGGGGGTGACTCGCATGGATGCACGTAGTCAATGGGCATCCAATCATGATCATCGGTGACTAGCCCATGATCTGCTTCCCTTGGAGTGGTGTTGATTGACACCACTCGGCTCTTCGCCCAGTCGACTCGTGGCTGGTACTTGGCCAGCCACGGCGTCCCCGGGATGACATCAAACCTGTCATCCAGATCCATGAGGATGAAGGCATCTTCATCCTCCTGCACAGGCAGAGTAGTCGAGGCGCGCGACGCGCCTCGGCATTTCCATCACTCGGCTGGTGCTGGCCGGAGGCGCAAGCCAAAAAGCGACTCCAGTCAGTAGGCGCGGTCCGCCCTACGGACGGCCAGGAGGTGGCTGCTGCTGCAGACAGCAGCTGCCAGAGCCCTCGCGTGTCGAACTCGACACGCGCTGTGAAGTCTGAAAAGCTTGAGGAGAGAGTGGCCGGGCGCATCTACCTCAAGCTCAAGGTGAAGGGAATCGAGCGGCCGTGGCGTGCTCTGCTCGATTCAGGTGCGTCAAACAACTTTGTTCGACGCGGTGTGGTGAGTCGTGCACGTGGTGCGACTCTTTTCCGGCCCGACGGAGGCACCGCTGTGTTTAAGGTGCGATTGCCAGAAGCGCGTGGAGCACCGGTCGCTGGGAGCCGGTGCGCGACACTTGGATGCCAGATGCCCAAGGCGCTGGCATCGGAAGCATTGGACCTCGGAGAGGTCCCGACGAGGTCTCTCATCGCGATGACCCGGAGTCATTGCGCCGATGTCCATTGGCTCTGGACCGACCACTGGAGGGTGCCGGAGCCTCACGGAAGCCCTTGAAGGTGGACTGCTTCAGTCCAAATTCCTCACGGAGCGCCGCATTGATGGCATCATCAAGCGACGCTGGGGTATTCCGGAAGAGGGTGGTCTTGACCGGACCATCCTTCAGCCCTGCCATGAACACAGCGAGCTGTGTCGTGACATCCACCGGTGCTATCACGATAGTGGACAGCACGTACCTGACCCGCTGCACGTATGCATGCAGGTCCATAGTTCCTTGCCGCAGGCGAAGGAACTCGATGCGCACCCGGAATTCATTCTTGGGTGGCTCGAACGCGAGCTGGAGTTCAGACTTGAACTCCTGCAAGCTGGAGAAAACGCTTGGATCGGACAAGCGTTTTCCATACGCCCATGAACGGGCACGTCCAGACAGTCTGGACATGCTGTAGGCAACTTGCAGCGCGGGGTCCGTCAGCCCCCGCGCAGCGATGGCCGTCTCAATTTCGACGAACCATCGCAGGAGTGGCTCCTTCGGCGAGCCACTGTACGTGGACGTGTCCAGCTTGACCACGTCCTTCTTCAGATGCGCCGCCGTCGGGCCGCGCATCTCATGCTCAATTTTATGCTCCATGAAATTGAGAGCAGCTGCACGCTGCTCTGCAGGAGACATGGTACGGAGGAGGTGTTCCACCGGCGCCTCCCCCAACGCCTTGCCCATGCGCATGAGCGCGGACCATTCCCCTGCCGAGAGGTGGGGGAAATTGTCGTGGACAATGGAGACCCGTGGGGTCTCCACCACTTGAGGTGCCGCCGACCGTGGCGGCACACATGGCGATGGCGTTGCCATGGCGCAACGCAAAGAAAGAGTCGTTGGAAGGACTCCAAAGTGCTACCAAGTGTAACGGGACTGCGGTCAGCCCCGTTACCACAACGTACAAGCTGTGAGCAGTCGAGGAAGCTTGCTTGTGCTCGCTCACTCGTCCTGATGTCCCGCTGACGTCAGGGCCTGTGTGGTTGGAGGGAAAACCAGAACTGAATATATTGCAGGGTCCTTATATCCTACTAAGAAAGATACCAAAACCTACATGTCCTACATATGTAATATTTATACCTAATCCTACTGAAGGACCCCATTGGCTGATAATGATCCGCATTTCAGCTAATCATGTGATGGGACCAATTGGCCCATTACACAGGTTGTACGAGATGTTGGTGTACTCGCAGGATCCACGCATTGCAGATTGCCTGAATGTGTGTTATCCCTTCAAGCTGGCGACAGGACGACAGACAGGCCCGGATTTCCTGCGTGGTTTAAAATTGACGCACGATGGAGTGGCCATGGGTAACAGTCGAACTGCCTGGGTGAACTGTGTGGATGAGAATGTGGAATCAACGGCGAGGATATTGATGATGATGTAGATCGCATCAACACACTGGAGGCGTGGTCGGTTTTTGATTAAGATTGCAAGAGAGTGGCGACGCATGGAAAAGCTCAAGATACTGGATACTTTGGTGTTCACACCGTACAATGTGGAAGTGGATCTTTAACGGCACTTGATAGATGGACGCGAGATAATCTGGGTCGATTACTTGAAAGTGACGTCGACGTCGACGGATTCGTGGCAAGGAAGGGAATGCGACGTCCTGATGGTGTCTATGGTGCATCGCATCAAGGTCAATTTGCTGGGATTCTTGGAGGATCGTCCGCAAAGATCTTTGGTGTCCCCGAGTCGCGTTTGAGAGTACCAATTCATCTTTGCACACTTACTACATTCACCATGGCCATGAGATTGTGGAAGCAGCTGCACAAGCGTGCACCCGGATTCCGATCCTGACGGACAGCAGATCGAACAGCACACTCAAGATGGACGATCATGCGCTAGCTCTATCGACATCAGCTTAATCTCACAGCAGCATATCCTTTCGTCCATGCTCTGCTTCACTAGGGGCGGTTGTGGTGAAGCAGATCTGCATTTTCGGCATCTGACAACATGACCATCAAGCTGATGCTGGATCGATAATATCCGGGTGCTTCATGGCTGCAGCGACTTAGCAGGAATTGGGCTAAGTTCATGACAAGGGTTACGGAGAAGTACCTTTGGTGGTCATGACGCTGGAGGTCACCTTTGCCTGTACGACAAGGGTTACGACTGGTTATGACAAGGGTTACGATGAAAAGTCGCTGTGTTTAATGGATTTAGGATTGTATATTTTCAGATCTAGGAGCAGTTTCGCATACTTAGTTACCGGCCGAAGGATCGATAGTGCTATTGCAATGCGATCTTGCCAGTATCAATTGTGACATCAGCCGCTAGGAAATGTCCGCTTCGTCAAGATTCAAAGAAGCCGAATGGAGGTGTTGTTGGTGGATCCAGGAGCTGAACGGCTGTAGTGGTTGGATTGGAGAAGTGGGCACGTTTGCGTGCCTGTCTGGAACCCTTGGATCGTCGCTTGCGTGTGCTCTGTCGGGTAGCCCTCACTCCAACTGCAGCACGTGGTTGTTCCTGACGTTGGGAGTGGTGGCTTGGCTCAGTGCCTTGTTCGCGTCATGTTGCTCCGCTGGCTTGATGCTTAGCTGCCACGATGCTGTCTTGTCCAGAAACATCTGCCATTGTGCAGTGCAATTTTGAGCACGCGAACAGACACGTGACCGTGCACACTCACAGCGGCGCGGTCCTTGGTCTTGCGACTGATCTGCAGCCGCGTCACGACGTTGGCTTCGATCTCTTCGCGCAAGTGGACTGACACGCGCGTGGCCACCACCCGCAGTACGCGTTTCCTCAAGCTGGATCGCCTTGGGGACGATGGACGCCATCTTGGCAAACGATCTCAGCCTGCGTGTCGTGTGCTTGCTAGTTGCGCAGGTGGAGCTTGTCACTTTCTCCCCGACATCGACCGGTGCACCGGTGGGTCGTTTGACCTGCTACCGTGTGATCTGGTGTGACGCTGCGACCACTGCATGCCTGCATCGTGGGCTCCTGGTGCGTCCACCATTGTTGAAACAGCAGCATCACAGTGGCTTCAGCCAAGGATGGGTTGCAGGGCTGTGTTACCACGGGTGGCATTGGAAGATCGAGTGTCGGCAGGCGTGGATCGGATCGACTGCACAGTGGGTCGGTGTGGTGGCTTCTTTTGTAGTCGTTCATGGTTGCTCCTCCTCACCCAGGGTAAGAAAATTTGTTGTTCGTGCAATCAGTATCTGCGTCCACCCAGTGGGTTGCATGACATGACGGCAGTCAGTGCCAGTGCCATGACGTTCCCCTGGCGCTTGGTCGTTTCAAGTGCCACGATCCATACTCGAAGCTCGGGCGCCATCACGCGACGCGCCAGGTGCGCTGCTACCAGTGTCAGCTTCACTGTGATCAGTGGTGTGGCCAGTTGCCATGTCTGGGCATGCTTACGGCTGGCGTGTTGCCTCCGGAGCACGTATACCTTTTCGCTGCCAGACTCATGTTGGACGCAGTCAACTCCGCTCGCCATTCGCGAGAGTCACGCGCTCTGCAGAGGTTACTCGGAGGGCCACCCGTGCACGGACCCAGTGACGGCGCCACTTTCGCCGGTGCCAGATGCACACCCGTGTTCCGATGCCTCACTGATTCCTTGCTCTGGGCGTCGGTGAAAGCAGTGCTCTTGTCATCATCACTCTCATTAGGTATGCACCACGGCCAGATGCCGATGCAGCAGGGATACATGTGTGTGTATGGGGGGGTTCCTGCAGCTCAGGTGCAGGTGCAACCACACCATGCCAGTCTCGTGGTGTAATGTGCGTGGACAGTGCCGTTTCACAGTGCTTGCAGTTGCAGACAGTCTTCTTCTCCGATAGGCGCGCCAGTGCTGCCTCGTGAATCTTGCAGGTTCTTGCTCATAGAAGAGCACGACTCTGGAGTAGATGACCTCCATGCTGTTAAGCTTCAGCAGCTTGTAGCCGTGTCGATCACTCGTGTAACAGCGAAACATGCATTTCGTTGCGCGTCCTTGGAGCTTTGACGTCTGGCGTGCTTTGTGCACGTGAGCAAATGCAACGCGGCCGAAGCCTCGAAGATGGCTTAGCTGTGGTGGTCGTCCCGTCAGCTGCTGGTACGGGCTTAAGCCACCCAGCGCTGCTGATGGCGTCCAGTTGATCAGCTGCGTCACGGTCTGCAATGCTTCTGGCCACCGACATGTAGGGTAATGACCATCGAACAGAATAGCTCTTGTCTTCTCCAATAGCATTCGCACTCATCGCTCAGCGATGCGGTTCTGCTGTGGCGTGTCGGCGCTTGCGAAGTACACGTGCCAGTGCCGTGGACACTCCTCAGTGTGTTGGCAAGCCTTTGATATTCTGCAGCGTGGTCAGCATGCAGCATGCTGATCTCCTCGTCATGATGGTTCAACGTGTGTACCACGTGTTGGCGCTCCCACTCGGAATTCCTCGTGCGCACCGTACCGATCACTGCGTACCCGAAGTGGGAACGTGCTCAGGGACCGGGTGCGCTCGTCAACAAAGACGACGAAGTAAGTACCTGTCGCGCTGGCGACCGGCATGACGCCGATCTCGGTGACAATCTGCGCACCAGTCACACAGCCTTAGTTGGATGAGCAGCACAGGCAGACTTCGCAAAAGCACAAGAGTCGCACATGAATGTGTTGATTTTGGTGGAGGTTAGATGTCGCAACTGCTGATGTTGCCGTGACAGTTCACGGAGCGTTGCTTGACCTGGGTGTGCTAGTCGCCTGTGCCAACAAATCACGTCGAGATCATTGCAGCGCTACCTATAGCGCGTAGCACGTACAGGTCAACTTCCTCGGCAATGGGAACGTCCACACAGAACCGTTCACTTTCATGCACCAGTGTGCAATTAGCTCGTGCAAACTGTTGGGCCCATGCTCGTGTCCGACGCAGTGTTGTTGACAGTTAGAGCGACCTCAAGTTGAGCGTCTTTCGCAACCCAGTGGCGCGTATCGGACTCGGTACAGACATGGAAGCGATTGTCAGTGCTCCGGTTACGGTCGCCATTTTGTGGTCGGCGCACATGACGTTTCCGTAGACCTCCATCACCTCATGACTCCCGCGCGTCCAGTCTACGCCAGGGGAATTAAGGTGGGTGGTGGAGGTCGTTTGACCGCCAGATTCAGGCTTTTCGGTCCTTCTTCTTGCGAGGGCGTCCTTGTCCGCCCTTTCGTCGTGGTTGGATGCCCACGGTCGTAGTGCTCAACGCTCTGCGAGCGCGGTCGTGGATCGCCATCATACCTTGGCGCTGATTGGTACCGTGGATGCAAGCGGTAGTATCGAGGTGGCGAACGATAGTGGCGCCGCGTTGACTGGTCATACCGCGGTGGAGAGTGGCCTCGCCCGTAATCGCATCGTGGTTCATTGTTGTCGGCTGGTCGTCCGCAACTACGCTCTGGGTGCTGCATAGTTGGTATGACCGTGAGCCGGGGTTGGAGAGCGTGATCTCGAGCGGCACGGCCATGGCGGCTTGGTGCCGGAGTTGATCGAGTTCTGCCTCGAGCTTGCTCCATGCGGCGAATTTGTTCACGGAGCTGACGGAGTTCTTTGAGCACAGGGTCATAGTTGTCGACCAACTTCTTCTCCTCGGTGGCTCCTGTGTCGACGTGTCGGTCTTCGGCGGTGGTCGTTCGCTTGACGTGGCGGAGGCAAGGGACAGTCCGACACCACGTAGGTCTCGCTATGGCAGCAAAAGTACCACCTCTTCGTCTTCTTTCCCAAGCGTGACGCTCGGTTGTCGATATTGTCTGTTGGTTCCCAACTACCGTGGTCTGAGTGGCCAGGACCCCTGTTGCCACTATCACGCCGTGACATGCAGTGCTACTGCTTTCCCATCTCCTATGGGTGTGTGCGCCGTTCGACGTTCCACACATCCAGACCCTCACGAAGGGTTTAATATATCACTACCGCGGTAGCGTCTTCGTTAATATGTCCGCCACCATCTTCTGGGTCGGACAGTACCGCGTTGTTAAGAGCTGCTGTTCGACTTCATGACGAACCATATGGAACTTGTTTTCAATGTGCTTCGTCTGGTCGCTGTGTCACTGCCAGGGGCGCTTTGATTGGCGCTCACCAACACCGGAACCTCGTATTGCGCCTCAATTCCTTGCACAATTTCCGTAGCCATATGACATCGCGCACGCCCTCGTTCATAGCCAGGTATTCTGCTTCCATGGTGCTCAGTGTATTTAACGATTGCTCACGCGAGCCATATGAGATCAGACTGCCATTGAGGTACGTGACTATCCACTCACACTTTTCCGATCATTCTCATTGGCGTAGTCAGCGTCTGCCATGACTT
Source organism: Lagenidium giganteum (assembly GCA_002286825.1). Lineage (NCBI taxonomy): Eukaryota > Oomycota > Peronosporomycetes > Pythiales > Pythiaceae > Lagenidium > Lagenidium giganteum. The sequence goes on along the minus strand of NSDO01000013.1, from coordinate 496,818 downwards.
CATGCACGGCTGGAGCTCTTGTGGACACTCGAGTGACCAATCCTTTGTTTGCCGTGGCTTTGAGATACCTGAGGACGCGCTTCGCCTCCATGAATTCCACAGTCCCAAATGAGTTAAGGTACTGACCGAGTCGCCTTACACTGTAGGCGATGTCCGGGCGTGTCCCAGCAACCAAGTACTGCAGTGCACCAACAACCTCCCGATAAGGCATATCTTCCGTACTCTGTGCGTTGCCCGCCACTACTCACACTGCCGCCGGAGTCGCACAGTCATTGGCATCGTCCGTTCCAAAGCGTTTCAGGAAATCAAGTACGTATTGGTGCTGGCTGTAGGAGACTGTGAGGGCCGTCCTGTCAATGATGATCTCAATGCCAAGAAGATACTTGACAGGGCCCAGCTCCGTTAGTTCGAATGCTTGCGGTAGTCTTGAAGACACCCACGCACATTCCTCACTTGGACCCATCACCAAGAGATCGTCTACGTACACTGTGATGAGCGCTGCTACATCACCGCTGCGCCGCAGCATGTACAAACCGTGATCGCTTTCCACTCTTTCGAAGCCAAGTTTCACAAGATAGGCGTGAAAAGTTTGATTCCACACTCTGGGAGTCTGTTTTAGGCCGTAGAGCCAAGGAACAGACAGGGTTGTGCACGCGGCAACAGCTTGTCCTTCGTCGTGCGTGTGTGAGCGTTGACGTGGGCGTATACCAAACAGCTCCACGTTCGAAGAAAGCTGAGATCCGGCACTTCACCATACAGGTGCGTATGCGGAGTCTCACCATGCAATCCCTTCATCTCACTAACGCTGTCGGTGTCCACCACATGAAGGAGAGCCTCTTCCCACAGCACATCGGTAAGACCTGTAGCAGTCAGGATTGTTCGAACCTTCTGCAATATGGCCCCATATGCACGTTCCACAATCGTGTTTTCTTCAGGACTATGCATTTGTTAGTTGCCGCTCGATAATACATAAGACGAGCTTTACACCATGCATGAAGATCACGACTTGTGAATTCGCCACCTTGATCGCTATGTAGTGATTCCACCGGATGTTGTTTGCCAAACTGAGTGTTCAGGCGCCTGAGCAAGGCCTGTATGTGATGCACCGCATCACTTTGCGCTTCAGCAAGCAGGCCCACTTGAACCTGGTCGCCTCGTCAACCGCCAACAAGAACATGGTACTGCCGCACAGTGCCACTGTGTTTACTGTACAGATGTCGACTGAGATCTTCTGCAATGGTTGCGTTGCTCGTGCAGGGGACTTTAGATACGGCATCCGCTTCATAAGTGATCGTATGCATGGAAGACACTCATAGTTGGTCATTGCTTGCGTGTTTTCGACTTTAATCCCAGCAACAGTGCCGTGTTTGAGTATGGCCTTGATTACCTGACCACAGATGTGGTTGAAGCGCTAGTGTAGGGATGAGTCGATGATTCCTTCGGCGTTGACCCAACACCATAGGCTGCCAGCCTTGTGCGTGCAACGCACATGCGATACAATCCACCCGACTTGCAAAACTTCAACTTGGTACCTGGCTTGGGCAGCCACAGTACGGTTTGATCGCGACTCATGCTCAGCACGAAGTTGCCCGTTGTCTGCATGTGATCTAGCGACATTAGATTCGCATGCGTGCCAGGAACATAGTAGACGTCTGGTACGTCACGCTCCTCTTCATTCAAGTTGGCGTGGTTCATCAGTCTCATGAACACTGTGCCACTGGAAGCCACGAGCTGTGTAGTTCCGTTGGCCATCACGAGTTCGCGTGGTTTGTCGTCGGTCAATTTCTCAAAGCAATGCAGATCACCACACACATTCACTTGTGATCCACTATCCAGAATCCATTCCAATGTGTCATCGTCGTGCGCGCCACTTGGTGCGAGATCAACCATGCCAGTGAGTGAATGAGAGGTTCCACCATCTCTGTTGTTCCCATTAGTGTTCTCACGGCCCTTGTGTTAGGACACTGGCGATACCAGTGACCCAATTCACCATAATTCCTGCAATTCGTGCGACGCCTTGCATCCTGGATTGATTGACCACGTCCTTGACGATGATAGCTACCACGTCGTTGCTGACTGCCATCTCGTCGATTGTAGTTGCCGCTATTGCGACCGCCCTGGTCACAATCGCTGTCGTTATTTCTCTTGCCACGATCGCGATCTCGATCTCTGCTGCGACTGCGATGACGATCACTCGAGGGGCCACGCTGTCGGCTTGGTGGACGATCGCGTTGATTTCCTTGCAATCCCAGGACATCCTGTCGCTGCACTCCACGCCCACGATTGCCATTTCCACGAAGCTCGATGGTGGTCCGCTTAGCTGCTTTTAATTCGGCAATGGCGTCACGCGCCGTGACCACGAAGTCGCTATTCCGTTCGTTGCGCAGAAACCGTTCTGTTACATCTGGATATACATCGATCGTGTTGGCCAGTAGCAGCTTGGCCAATTCCTCGTCGTCGACAAGAATCTTCTCTCGATTCACCTCCTGTTGCATCATGAGTAAATCTTCATAATACACCTTCACCTTCTCTCCATGACGCATCATCCGTGCATACAGCCTCTTCTTTGTCGGCATGCCTGATCCGGACATGTTTTTCGCAAACATGGCCTCAACGCTGTTCCACACCTCGATCGGGTTGCCGCGCTCGATCATGGGTGCCAGTCGTTTCATCAAGTCCTCACGCAAACAAAACACAATGTGCACGTGTGCCTTACGATAGCGCGTTCGCCAGCGGTCTTGTCGTGCAGGGTTCCACCCCGCATCAAACCATTCTTTCCCGAGTACCAGATCGCTCAGGTCAAATGCATAAAACTTCGTCAGATCAGCTTTCGCCAGTACTGATAGATACCGTCGAGGCTGAGCTTGGGAACGACGCAGTCGTTCATGTCTAGTCGATCACGCATCTCTCCTTCGATGCCGGCAAAATCACGCCTCTCTTTCTTCACCGCAGGCCGTGCTGGTGCTGGTGTCCCGTAGCCTTCTGTTCGCACAGCCGCACTGAGCTCCAACCTTCTCTCAACGGGATCTGGCTCGCCACTTGTGGCTTGTCCCTTGGAGCTTGCCCCCGTTAGGCTCATAATCTATTGTAATAGCGAGCGGCTTTTTGTTCAGCAGCCACACAGAGTCGAAGTAACACAGCAGTGTCTGGGGCGTAAGCTGCCCAGAGGAGAGAACCAAAGGGCGAGGACTCGACCCTAGGAAGGCTCTTGTGCACCGCTTAGACAGAAGCGAAGTGAGGGCTTGCCAGCCTCAAGGTGCATGCCTTTGCCTACCCGGTTCTGCATTTAGTGGACTAAGACCTGACGCAGTTGTAGATCCATCATCCAACAACCACTGAGAGTTGCAAGGTGGCACCACAGCAGGAAGGGCAGTTGTCGGCTTGTTGTTTTCATCCGCGCGCGGCATTGTCCGGAGGTTTGTTATCCTCAACCTGATAACATCGTAGGTCAAGGTCCCCTGGGTCAGCCACACGCTAACCCGGTCCCCTAGGTAGCGAGGAAGACGTGAGTGTGGATCAGCGCTACGCCACGTTTGGCTGATGCCTCATCCGGTGCGTTCAGCTTGCTTGTCATATAAGAGAGTCAATTTCGAGACAAACGGCCCCACGGCTTCGCCGTCGCGGACCCTCAGCGACTCCAGCGAAAGCTTGTTTTCGAACGCTCTCGCAGATGACACCACACAGAAGGGGGCCTCAAGCCGGTACTAAGTAGCACACCGTCGGCTGTTGGCGTCACCAGCACCATGAGGTCGTCTGGGATTGCGGCACGCAGTGCAAACAGGATCTCTGCTCGCCCCATCATCACGCGGCTCTCGTGCTCGGGGCTGCTCATGATGGCGCCAACTTCAGCGATCACAGTGATCTCCGAGAGGCTCACTGCCGGGCCAGCTGCCTGGGCAGCGTCGGCAAGCATCGCAACTCCATCGTAATTGGTGGGCCGCTTCCCAGCGAGAGTAACCCGGGTAGCTTGTGCTTGCTGCATGACCACCAGCGGGCAATTTTGCGTCCATTGTGACGCACCGTTTGCGTCTCATCGTATCCCTCGATCAGCACGTAGCCGAGTAGCCCCTTCGCGGTCAAGAGCAGAAGCGTCTGACTCCCCAGTCTGCATAGTCAGCGCATTTGCCGCTTAGGTGACAGAACCTGCTCAGTTACGGGCAAAACCTTGCTCACTCCAATAATTGCCCAACTTTCAGTTGACATCAGGAAGAGCAGTGGGTAGCCGTCAAGAGCGCTGCCCAGCAGCAGCCAGGAGCAGCGGGCAGGAAAAGCGCGGGCAGGAACACCGGGCAGGAGCATGAACGACAACGTGCACGAATGGCCGAGCGCCAAGGAAGCGGTTCACCACTTCCATGAGGTCTGCACCAAAGCGAACAAAGCATGTTTGCTGCATTCGAAGTCTGGTGGATCCCGACGAATCCTTTTCTGCAATTCTCCAACACTATGTCCGTGGAAAGTCATCCTCGCACAGCGCAGAGCCAAGAATGATAACACTTGGAGAGTGCACCATGAGTCGTACCTCACGCATGCCAATGTACTGGAGTGATGAGGCCACTCACACGCCAACTACCAGCTTGTACGACAGCAGTGAGGACAAAGAGAACTACCACTGGTTCCTCAAGCACGTCATGGCAAATCATGATCGACTTTTGTACGCCTTGCGAACATCCAACGCCGCTGAGATCGAGAACAGTCGCGTGTTGACGCAAGAACAACCCAGGTGTTTCGATCCTTACTTGACGGTGATGATGCGCGACGCGTTTGCTCGCAGCAAGGTGGCTCTTCAGATGGATCAATGCTAATATATGCTCACTCCTGGTGAGCTCGACAGCGTGAAGGAGGGTGCTAGTCAGTACAATGTGGAAGACTCACGTGAAGGCGCTGTGCATGTGAAGCAGAAGCGGTGGACGATGTTGCCTTCCGAGAAAGTGGATATCGAGGAGTGAACGTGTACCTGTACACGCTATTTCCACTCAGGAATACTGTACGTTCACTTTGCGGCAGCGCTTCAGTATCGAAGCCTATCGGGTACAATGCTCGACTACGTAGATCCAATCTACAAGATTGAGGGGTACGTCAAGGCTTTCAAAGGCCACCATTTGAGTCTGCCAACGGAGAGGTATTCTTCAGTCGATGGTGTTGACAAACCCGTTTTGATGCCTCGTGTCGGTCGTCATCGAAGCGCTCAGATTCGTAGCGCTGATGAGCTGTGTCTTCGTCTTCGGCTTCGTCAATTCAGTGCTCGAATTGCTCAAAAAGAGGTAAACCTGCCCGTGACTAGCTGAACTGCTGCAGTAAACTGGTGAATGCATCAATAGTTCACTTTTGCCCTGCTCTTCCAAATATCAACTGAAAGTTGGGCAATTATTGAAGTGAGCAGGTTTTGCCACCAAACTACCGTAACTGAGCAGGTTCTGTCATTTCCTCCTTGATTGTGTTGGGCTCATGCCTGCGGTGATTTGGACACCACGCTTCACTCGCGCTTCAGTACGTGTGGCCCACACTAAATATCGGGTCTGACACCCACCAGGCAAAACCTATTGTACGCAATGGGACAACAAACACTATTGATAGTTTCGTTTTTCTCTGTTACTGCGGTGCTGGGTATCACCCAGTGCATGGCGCTGCCATCTTTCTTGCAGAGTGCCAACATTTTTACGCCGTCGAGCCATGAGTTCTCCGAGGCTGCTTCCTGCTGCGGCGATCCAGCGCCGCGGCCCCGTGTTCCCGCTTGTGAATATGGGCAGCGCAATCACTACCGCCGTTCTCATGCTCTCGAAACAAGGCTTTGTTGTCGCGTGGGTGGCGATCCTCGCGACACACATCTTCATCGGCTTAAATGCGCTCATGGTGGCACTGGCTGTGACCCTGCCGGGCCCCTTCAAAGCGCAATTCATCGACCACCCACAAGCAAATGGAGTGGAAATCAATGGCAGCGTCCTCGTTGCACTCGCTGTTCTAGACGGTAGCCTTGCGTTCTGTCACTTCATCGGAGGCATTCGCATGGTGTATCGATCTGTGCGTGCTAACCAGATCACATTTGGCCGCACCGATCAACGCTCCAGTAAGCCTTCATCCGGTCGCCGGCGCTCCAGCTTGTGGCGAGTGGTAACGAGACCGTGGAAAGCTGCCACTGTGCGAGGACCGTATTTCGACAACGCGTTCATCGTTCGAGAACTGTTAGAAGTCGTCTCGCAGTCTTACCAGTGCTTTTGGATCAGCAAGTTCGTGTCGCGTGTGTGGCTCAACCGGTTTGCAGTGGCATTGCTGGTGCTTAACTGCTGGTCGACACCTATGTTTCATTTCGTGGCAAGTCGCCGACACCTGCGTTTGATTACGATTCGCGCAGGTTGCTTGGCGATCGATGCTGTTCTCGATGTATTGATGGCATCTCTCCTCCCCATGCTTGTGTCGATGCCGTACGTTGCCAACAGACTCGCTGGGAGCGACGAGACCGTGCTGCAGCTCGTACAACGCAAATCTGAACTGCAACTCCTCATTCCGCTCACGTGGCAGTCACTGACCGCTCAAGTGCTACCGATGTTGACGACGCTGCAAGCTCTGGCAGACATCAAATGTTTGACACGAAGGACGACGTTGCTGCAAGCCAAGCATCCAGCTGTGGCCGTCGCCCCCGTCGTAGGAGATATCAAATCGAACCACAAACACGACTCAAATCATGTGGCATCCGGTCATCATGCACGCTCACGTCCGATGAAAGTGGTGGATTTGGCGTTTGTTGTCTGGGGAGCGACGATCTTGGTGATGCATTTCAGCGGATTTTTACATCACAACGCCAAAATTGATGCCATCTGTCGCTCGCAACGTCACCCATGGTTGGCCAAGCGGATCACATGCGAGGTCGTGGTCATTGACTGTTATCGATGGGGAATTAATGGGTCAGCAGCGGAGACAGAGACTATGTTATCGCTGTTTGTGGTAGAAGAGATCGGAGCGCTGACATTTGCGCACTGCCCAGCGCTGGTGATGCCCGTGGCAATCACGCAGATGTCATCGCTGATCGAGCTTGCAACCTACAACAGCACATTGGTGGCGTGGGACAAGAATGCTTCTCTCTCGGGGCGCAATCACCCGTTCGCCTTCCGCATTATCCTGTATCGCACGAATTTTGATGCTGTTGGCAACACGCTTCCAAGTGGTTTGGTCTCAGATTCCGACCCACCAACTCTAGCGCTTCTCGCTGTAGGACGCACGAACTTGTCGTCGCTCGATTCAGCCTCGGCAATGGCGTGGCGACACAAGATGTCATATCTAGCTCTGGAGCAATGTGAAATAGCTGCTGTGACACCAAAAGTGACCTCCAGCAATGTCATTTCGTTGCTCGGAAACGACCATCTTGATCAAGTCCCGTCAATGATGTTCACGGGTACGCACATGGTAGTGCTGGACGGCAACCATGCCTTGACATTGCCACCTAGAGTCGAAATTCCGGTTGGTATGGCACTTGCCTCCATAATCTCGATCCAGAACACCACAATTCCAACTATTCCTACTTGGATCTACGATGGCAACATCAGCAAAATTTTTGCAGCAAACAGTCCGATATGCATCACCAACTCCAGTTGGCATGTTCAGCAAACATCGATCGAATGCGAGTATTTGGATCACTCATTTGGGTTTGACACGGGAATTCCAACCGTAAGTTATTGATCTTGAAGAGGCGGTGACTGATCGGTAAATCATATCCACAAGGTAGCGATGCCCGATTCCGAACGGAGCACGTCCAAGAACAATGACAACGAAAGACAACACGTCGAGGGCTAAGTGAATTGCTGAAAGGAAAGGATGAGAGCGAGGATGCGAGTCTGTTACAGCTGTAAAACAAAACAAAAAAAAGAGAAACGAGTCTTGGGTGCACAGCGATGATCACTGGTTGTTGTTTCGACGAGGCGAGAAGTGGCTTGAAGGTCACAGCGAGGAATGGCTTGAGGGTCACTGTGACTTCACAGGTGTTCGGCCAAACGGTGACATCGTCGTGGTGCTTGCTGCGTCAGCCGCAACTCCAGACTTCGGTCGGATCGATCCAGCGCTGACAAACGCTCCCACTCGTCGGACGGAGGACGCTCGGCATCCTCGTGCCCTCCGAGATGAAGGAGGGGCACAGGATTCGTGCCGGCAGTGTCGACGGTGTGACCGGTTACGCGCGGAGACACGACGTCGGACGGAGCTGGGTTGTTCTCAGGTCAACGTCCACGACAACGCGCCATTGCTGCTAACACTAGTGGTCGGCAATCTCAGGCTTGGCTCGGCTGGGTGGCTGGATTGAGGAGGCTTCGGCCAGGGTCTTGCGGGCCGCGTTCATGGGATTGTTGGCAGCGACAAAGCCCCCCCCCCCCCCCACACACACACACGCGCGCTCCGCGTTGGCGGATTGCGCATGTTCCGCAGCGCTGATTTTCATGGTGGCCAGGTCAAAAGACGTCCCTGGGCATCGAACGCACGATCTTGGAGGTTATAAACCCACTTCAACCGGATGTTATGAATCACTTTTGACAGGGAACCCGTCGAAAGGTCACAGCCGCCACCAAACGACACAGCACACAAGGCGAGGCAGCACCAAGCGATCAACGCACCAGCGACAGCAAGAAGCAAGTCAGGCAGCAACGATGGTGGAGATGGAGAAGGCGCTGCTCAAGAAGATCTGCCGAGATCTCGACCTGTACGTGACGCCGTCGGTCAACGACAAGCTCTATTTGCACTACCGCGGCTTCCGGTCGATCAAGAACCTGGACGAGTACGTGAACCTCAAGGTGCTGTGGCTCGAAGGCAACGGCCTGTATCGCATTGAAGGCCTCGAGAACCAGACGCAGCTGCGAACGTTGTATCTGCACGAGAACCTGATTCAGAAAGTGGAAGGACTCGAGTCGCTGCTGCTGCTCGACACGCTCAACCTGGCGCAGAACCAGATCTCGCGGATCGAGAACCTCGGGCACCTCAAGCAGCTCACGAGTCTGTCGCTCAAGTCCAACTACCTTACGTCGGCGCAAGATGTGGAGCACGTGCTGCAGCTGCCGAACCTGGCCGTGCTTGATATCCAGGGCAACCGTATCACTGACGTCAATATTGTGGATGTGCTGGCCAAGATGCCCAACCTCAAGGTGCTCTACTTGCAAGGCAACGACGTCGTCAAGCACATCAAGCAGTATCGCAAAACGCTGGTGTATCGTTGTCGAAATCTCAAGTACTTGGACGACCGCCCGGTGTTTGAAGACGAGCGACGGCGTGTGGACGCCTGGGGCCGCGCATTGGATGCATCCAATGGTGACCTGAAGGCTGCGCAGGAAGCGGAGTGTCATGAAATGGAGGCGATTCGTCGAGAAAAGAAGGAACGTGACGAGATGAACTTCCGCCACTTCGAGGAACTGATGATCGAAGGGCGAAAGAAACGACGCGAGGAAGAGGAGCGCAAGAAGGCGGCAGCAGCAGTAGCGGCAGCCCCAGAAGAGGAGCCTGAGGAAGTCAACCCATTTTCTGGCGAGAAGATTGTGCCTGTGCAGGACTGCGAGTTCCTGCAGCGAGAGCGCGAGCGGCGTTGGGCTGAGGTCGTCAACGAACCCGACAATCAGCAGGACGAAGCCACACAGAATGCAGCAGCAGCAAACCAAACGCGACCTGCCATTCCAGTGGACGAACGACGTATGGAGATCCTGCATCAATGTGCCACAGTCGGCTCTGGTGTGTCGAGAGATCCATTCGTCGAGGAATCGTTCCGAGTGCAGTCACCAACAGCGACACCGATGCCGCCACCTGCACCTGTTGTGGCAGCGAGAACCTCAACTGTAGAGTCAACGGCTGAGCATCAGCAACGAATCAAAGACAAAGCACACGCCAAGGTTCAGGAACTCAGGGATAAGAAGAGCGCCGACGTCATCGCTCCCGCGACACACCTCGTAGTCGCGATGGCAGGGACAGAGGATGCATCAGAGGACGAAAGCACCGGTGATATCATGTCGGACATTCCACCGCTGCTTGTGGAAACGATTCCAACAGCTCCACCCCCAGCACCTGCCACGGTTAGAGAGAGCGCTAGTCAAGTCACCAACGCGCAAACCTCGGACACGCACACAAACGTAGATGAACTCGACTAAATAGTGGTGAACTGCATTCAATATTGTATCATTCCAGGAAAATCAAGCAACTGCTCGTGTCGTGTTTTTTTGTTTTGAACGTTTAGCGAGTGTGATCGCAAGTTCATTCTTCACGTACTGCAGCTTCGACAGTGCACTGCTCTGCGAAATCGTATTCATGCAGCCAACGATGAAAGATCGCTTCCAAGCGCTCCAGCGGGCAAATATGAAGCTCGTTACATTCGGGCAGACGCACAACGCGCTCATTCAGCAACAATTTGGCACCATAACCAGGCATTCGCTGTCCTTCGCGTAGGCATTCATACAGCACAAATCCAATGTTGGCTGCGAACGGCGCGAGCACTGCGCCTTTGAACACGCGGCGCTCTGCTACTTCCAGGGGCGTCGACGCCAGAAAGTGTCCATCTCGGCTGTTGACATGGCGGTCAAAGTCTGACAAATTAAGCAGCGACGCCAACGGTAGGATGGTCTCTGCGTGCGCAAAGCGGAAGTGGCCTTCCACGTCGCTGGTTCGTGCAACTCGTTGCTTCATTGACTGGAACATGTCCTGTAGCAGTGGCGACGCGATCTCATAAGCCAGTGCGTGCCCATGGCTTTTCTTGTAGAAATGTTTCAGGTCGTGGAAATAATCCATCGTGCGCAACATCTCTTCGTCGAACAAAGAGCACCATTCATCTGTCAGCAGTCCTTGGGTCGCATAATCAAATGCACAGCCCGCGTACGCAGCTTCCAGGTCGCGCTGGTCGAGTTCATGCTTGCGGGGACCACCAACGTAGGCGCGGAAACGCTCCAGGGAGCGCTGCATCTGAGCACTTGTCCGATACCGTGCGTGCTCCACGGTAGCGCTCTTGTTGTTTTCAATTCGAACATCAAACGCAGGGCAGTTGTCGAAGAAGCGCAGTTCGTGATCCTGGCCGATCGGATCGGTCTCGTAATGCACTGGTTGCACACTGCCAAAAAAGCCATAGGCAAACGCCATGGCGCTCTGCTGCGTGCGTGGCTTCCACGTGTGCTCGAAGATGAACTTGCTCTTCTCAAAATGCCCCTGCAGCTGCTGACCATAGCGCTGCCGCAGGCGCTGTCCGATCGCAATGAGTTCATTGGTGCCTGCCTCGGCCAGCCACCCAGCGCGTGCAGGGTCAAATGGACTCATCCAGCGCGCTACCCAGGACGTCTCTGGTGGCGACTGCAGTGTGTAGATCTTGGTATGCGTTGCACTGATGCGCTTGATGTCTTTGATCGTCGGGAACCGCGTGCCATGGCGCACAACGAAGTTGAGTTGGATCGGCGTGCACTCATCTAGCGACCGCGAATCCTCAGCTTGTTCCGTCTCCGTCGGCACCGGATAGATCGTCTTGGTCGACATGCGCGTTCGCAGCACGTCACTCTTCTCCATCTTCGCATCGGCGGCCGTTGCCACATGCATCACGGCCGCCATCGCCACAATCCACCGCGTCATCTTCATTATCATGCCTCGCCCAGCGCCGTGACGTCAACTCTGAAACACGCACACGCACACTCCGAAACGCAAAACACACACACTCCCACACTGGATCGCGGTCGGACGTATATTTCTGTCATAAACAGTCCTGTCATTCCAAATTCGCGCTGGCATTCCTCCTGTGAAGCCCAAATGCTCACATTTGGTCCTGCGCGAGGCGGCAACGCGATCGTCATGGATGACACGCGCATGATGAAGGACACGCGCGTGGAGCCACCGCCGCCCAAGAGATCACGCATAGCGTCCCGGCATCCAAAGCGCGGCCTCGGGTTCACGGATGAGGAGATTAAGCGCCTGCTTGACCTCATGCGGAAGCACATGCCCGTGTCTCCGACGGATTGGGAAGCGCTGACCATCGAGTACAACCGGTTGCCCAGCGTCTCGAGACGCACGGCCGACTCGCTGCGACGCAAGTTCTACAAGACAGCCAGGTTCAACCTGCCCACAGGGGCCACGCATCCGCATTCGAACGTCGCGGAGGCCAAGGCGATTCGCGCGCAGCTCCTGCAGGCGGTCGACCATGGCAACGGCGATGACGGGGACGGCGACGGTGACGAATCGGAGCCAAATGACGTGGCGTCGGCCGCCGAGTCTACACCAAGTGATCATGAAGGACGGCAAAGCGATCGACGGTATGTTGCAGGACGGCATGTTGATGGACGCTATTTTGAAGGACGCCCAACTGAAGGGCGTCATGTTGAAGGGAGCCAAGTTGAAGCACGCCAGAACGAACGACACCATAACGAAGACCGCCATAAGGAAGGACGCCATGTGGAAGCAAGACACATTGAAGATCGCCATCACCTTCCGCGTAGCCGAGAACCGAGTGCTCCGTGCTCGTGTCGCCACTCGTCGGAGATCAGCTCTCTTATCGATCTTGCATTGCTTCAGGCCCAACGCGATCAAGCCGAACGCGCTGAAGATCGACGCCTGCGACGTGAAGAAATGATGCTGCTGCGGCAGGAACGAGAAGAAGAACGCCGCCGCCGCGACCTTGAGCGCGATGAGGATCGTCGGCACCATCAGGAACTAATGCAACTGGTGGTGACCATCCTCGCAGGAAATCACCCACGGCAATAGTCTCTTGGCTCGTGTCGTCAACGGTGAGCGATGCTCCCCAACTGGATTTTGAGGGCAGATAGGTAGTAGCCACCTCTCGCAAAAGTACATGGTCTGACTAATTGACGATTTTGAGCTGTACAGCTTGCGACCACAAGGCGTAATGCAATAATGATACACATCGCCGCACACCATTGCCGGCAAAATCGGTAGCATTGGCTTGAGGTTGACTCAACAATCATGGCGAGAATACTGCCAATTCTGAGTAGTTATGCGCACAACAGTAACAGTAGTGCCGCTGGATGTTGTGCTCTTTCGATTCCAAAAGCTGACCACAGCGTTGCATATCTGAACAAGTCCATGAAGCAGCGAGATCAAATGAACCTTGCTTTTGATTGGTGTAGTCCATCACGATGAGCACATGGCGCAAACCAACTGATCAGTGGAAACATGCCATCGATTTTCGAGGGATCGTCAGTCCAGCCCTGCATATGGTTTGACTACCCAACGCTTGCTGGTTATGATCCCATGAATGCATCGCGAGAAAGGTTTCAGTCAACATTTTGCGTCAAGCACCTCAGATATGAGCAAGAGCCACACCGCAAAAGGATCAGCAATATCCACAACTGCTTCGTGCAGCGGCATTCTCGTTATGATCCCGTCAGAAGCAGTCGGTTCGATCATCGGAAAGAAAGGCACGGTCATCAAGCAGATGAGATTAACGGACGGAATCACGCAGTGCAGCTTTCAGCGCGCAGAAGGACTGTTGAATAGGTGTTTCTTGGAGCTGGCTGGGTCAGCAGCAGCCATTGACGCGGTGTTCAACCAAGTTGTGGGAATCATCAAGCGAGCACGCACGAATATGAAGAACCGCTCACGAGCCGATCATAGCTGGAGGTTGACCACCAACGGCTATTTTCTCACACCTCGAATTGTGCACCACACAGGACAGCGAGCACCGAAGTGTATGCACGCAACAGAGGTGAATAATCACTACGTTGCGAAGAAGACGTCAAAGCGGGCCAAGGATGAAAGGAACAGGGCGATAGAGTTGCTCCGAGGGCGCGCGACAGAAGTGAATGATCGCTACGCTGCGAAGAAGAAAAAGATGGCAAAGCGGGCCACTGAAAGGAAGATGGCAATAGAGTTGCTCGGGGTGCAGGATCGCCGACACAGGGCATGATGGAGAGACAGAACTTATCTCAGCGCAGAAAACAGTATCCTTTTTTGTTTGTGTGTTCGCTACCTGGATACCCGTTTTTGCTTAATTTATCGGCGACTGAACTATTGAACACGTCGTGCCAGATTTCCCGCGTGGTTCTACGGTCGGAAGGAAATAAGGGACATCATCGAGACATATCGCCAAAACGTGGAGAACAAGACAGAGGACCGGACCGCTTGAGGTTCTGATCAACAAAGTACACGTCTTCTCGTGCAATAGCAATGCTATTGTGAGAGATTCAATCAGTGATTCTTCCGCGCGGCGAGAGCTATGACTTCAAGGTGAACGATCGTGACTTCAACTCTGAACCACGCACACTCCCAAACCCACCCACACATGGCGAGGTCCTATAATTCCGTCGCGGCCGTGGCCGATGGCATCCTGCGCTTCCGACATGCGCGCGGTCGCGCGGGGCCGCACGTGACGCTGGTCGGCGGTGTCCATGGCAACGAACGCATCGGCGTAGACGTGCTGGATGCGCTGCGGCGGGCGATGTTCCACGTGGACCCGTGGCCGGCGCGCGGGTGGCCCACGATCACGAACGGCAGCGTCACGTTGGCGTACGGCAACCCGGCCGCGATCCGCGTGGGCAAGCGCGGGAGCGCGTCGCATCAAGACCTGAACCGCTGCTTCACGACCAAGCTGCTGCAGCAACAAGACCGAGAATCGCTGTTGTACGAGGAGAGGCGGGCGCGGGCGCTGGCGGCGAACACCGGCGCCAGCGACGTGATGATCGACGTGCACTCGACCAACAAGCCGTCGCTGCCGTTCCTGCGCGTGGCTGGGCATCCCCAGGGCGTGCCACCGCACGTGCAGCGCTTCTGTCGATGGCTGCCGGGCGACATTCTGCTGCACGACCCGCACTACCTGCTGGCCGACGGCCGCGTCGCCCTCACGGACGAGTACGTGGGCGCCAATGGCGGCATCGGTATCTGCTACGAGAGCGGCCTCGCGACTGACTACACGCCAGCCACGGTCGAACAGCTTGGCAATGCGCTGTGGGACATCTTGGAGCACGAACTCAACGTCGTGGAGTTCCGTCGACCGACCGCGGCAGATCCGGCCACGATGGGAGCTGCACCACCAGTGGGCCAGCGGCGCGTGTACGAGATCAAGCAAGTGCTCAAGCTGACGGCTGATGGGTTCGAGTGGGCCGATGGCGTGGGCAATGCCAACTTCGAGCTCGTGCCAGCCGGAAGACCGATTGGATATGTACAGGGCCAGGCCGTGACCGTCAATTACCATGCGTACTTGGTGTTCCCGAAGGTCAAGTCGCTGTGGAAAGTAGGATCGTACGTGAATCTGCAATTGTCAGGTTTATCTATGCTGTCATTGCGGTGTGCTGACCTTCACGCTCTCTTCTTATGCTTGATGCGGTTCTGTGTTGCCTTGTGTTGCAGTCCTCTGGTGTGGCTTGCCCAATGCGTTCAGTAGCAGTTTGCTAACTTTTCAGCAGTTTACCAAAAGCATACGCGGAAAAAGAAAGCGATTTCTGGATGCCTATGAGCTTCAGCTTCATCATCGTATCGTCGGTGGGCATGTGCTTGCGATCTGAGGGCAAGCGAAGAACATTACGCCGGCGCATGGTGCCAAGTAGCTACTCAACGATGCGTGCCTTGGATGTGCATGTACCTTGATCCGAACGTAGATTAATGTCGGTAAGTTGAACCCGGAAGCGACGAGCATGACGGTATCAGCTCTCCACTTTCCGGTGGAACTCTGGGACGAAAACCGCAAAAGTCGGATGCTCGTCCCCACCCCGGGCGATCCCATCACCAACAAGTGGCTCTTGCCTACTTGTTGTGTGTACTTTTCCCCAAACATGCAATGACAAGGAATGGACCGAAGATCGAGTTGAATTGAAGGCCGTACGACCAACAAATAGTGTCTATCGAGTAAACCTAGCATCGTTGTGCATGTGCTTCGGTTGTGGACGTTGTTTGGTGGGCAACATTTCGCGTTCAGATGTATTGCTTTCATCAACTCATCCATACAGTCCCAACGCGATAGAGGCCATTCTCCAGGGATTCCCTGCTCTTCATTAATCAGTTTATCGGCGAGTCTGCGCTCGCAACAGCGCGGCAGCCATGCTTTTCTCCGCCTCGGCCCTCTTCGATATCTTCTTGGGAGTATAGTGGTTCTTCCCTGTCGCGTGCGCAAACTTGGGTGCTCGCTGGCCCGTGTGATGAACCGTCCGTGGTGTCAGAGAATGCCCGCTAGACGTCAAGGTCCAGCTGTGGTCCGCACGCGATCGATTCTGCAGTTGCGTGCGTGCTTCCTTGATAATGTGCATGACTTTATGGAACACACCGTCAACAGCTGCCGGTGTACCAACCAGCACAAGCATACGCTTGTCAAGCGCTCCGTCCTTGTGGCGTAATATTAGTGCGTGATGCCGTCGGCAGATCTCACGAGTTCGAGGAATGTGCTTCCCTTGCAAATGATCGTGTTGACTGCCTCTGATGGAATCATGACGGAAACGCTGCTGGGTGACCGCTTGATCAAGTCGGCGTCCTCCTTATCATCTTGTTCGTCGTCCTTCGCCCACCACGGTACGTTTTTAGGACTAACATCACAGCCCTGAAGGACAAGCACTGTAGCACCGTCTTCGGTTTGGTTTGTGCTCATGATCGCACTGCTGGTGATCAACTGCCGCTTTCGCGAAAGGTTGCAGTGGTTTGGAATCCAAACCAATCGGTTGCATGCAACAGTTAGGATGATCCAAACTTTGGATCATCCTAATGTTTGATGATCCAAACTTTGAATCATCCTATGTTGCATGCAACCGATACCAACCAGTTGCACGGTCGGTTTTCACCCGCAGCTCATGTCCTCGAACGAATCGCATGTCGCCATGGAATTGATCTATACAAATACAGCGCGCACTCTGCGTTAGCTCGATCTTGGCCGTGTATGTTCCATCTGAGTGTGCAAGGATGATGGATGGTTGCTGTAACTACGGGGCCGTTCATCTCCTGCTGTGGGTGGCGTGACAGTGTAGTGGAAATTCGATCCACTGTAAAAGGAACTCACAGCGACGCTCGCACGCTGTCCAAGAGTGATGATCGTCGCATGACTCGCGCGACGGCAATGAAGGTCACATCTTCTGGACCACGAAGAAGTTTTTGGAGCTCGTTACCGATCGTATTGCCTTTGTTGGCATCACTGTATTTGTTTTGTCATCAGTAACAGTCACCAAACTTGCATGAGTCGGCCGCCCTAACCAATTCTTGGGAGAAACGGAGCCATCAGATCCAACTACCAGCCCTTGCTGCAGAAGTTGCGATAGCTGGTTGAAACCTGGCCGGTAGCCGAATTAGCGACACTTTCGGCATGTGCAACGTCGAGGTGGTGGGATGTTTGCTTGCTGCTCGTGTGAATCAATCGTCAGCCACAATGGATAACGTCCGACCAACACATGTCCTTGGTGTTGGTGACCTTGAGCAAGCGTATGCACGTCGAGTGGCAACATGAAGATCTTGTGGTGTCACACTCAAGCACGCAAACATCGTAGCCACACAGTACCTTGAGAAACAAAAACGTCAGCGGATCGCTCATTGCCACGAGGTTGATACGGACACACCAACCCGATCACACCCACGTGGACTTGTTGGTCTGCAGAACCTCGGCAATACATGGTAATCAATGCCCTGGACTATCGTAGGAACGATCATGGATGCCCCCCATCTGTTGGTGCAAGAACTGGCGGTCGTACGTTTTCGTGGGCGCAGGTGAAGAACACCGCTGGTGACAAGAGAGGCACTTCGAATAACTCGCGAAGATTTTCTATTGCGTTGAGTTGAGATCTTGATTTTTGCTCGGGCTACGCTGGGGACTTGCTGGTACAGAGTGACGTCCCACGCGACATTGAGTGCTACGGTGGGCCTCAGAGTACCTGCAGAGTACGGCACCGCAACGCGCGACAGAAGGAGTCTACCGACACGCCGACGAGAGTGGGCGAGCAGAACCCCACCGTTTACTGCGCTAATCACAGCGACACTGAGCACAATCAAGCAAGTTGCGCATTTGGACCGCTGCGATCGCCGCAAACTCACCAAGTGGGTTGGTGAAAGTACCTTCATATGTCGCGATTCTCGGCGATATTATTCCGTATGCCCAAGGTGCGTCCATTAAATGTGCAACGACATAGCACAAGATCGGGAAAGGGGCTGCCATAGATGACGCACTGACTGGGAATTTTCACAAGCGCCAGGAAAGTGCCGATGAACGTGCGAAGAAATGGCGTGACACGATACTTGTCCGCTGCGCAACGCACCTTGTAGAATGCAAGCACCAACATTATGAAACGAACGTAGAAGCATCCTTGCCCAAGATCCACAGCGGTGCGACCATGTGGAACCAGTCCACAGCCGCGACCGTGTAGACCCCACCTTCACAGCGAAAACCTTCGACGTACATCGTCGCATATTGTCTGGCCGAGGGGGGGGGGGTCGCTCACCTCTGGTGGACAGCGCAAGGCACGCAAGATCGTTGACTTGACGCTCGCTGAGGAAGGATGCACCGCCTGCGAACAATGTTGTGTTATCTTGGCTACTTAAGACGGTTAGATCCACAAGCAAATCCGGGTTGGCTGCTTGAAGCTTGCGATAACGTCGCATCGTGTCAATACCAATGTCGCCAGCCGCCTGGCACTCAGTGTCTGATACCAAGCACGAGCGCTTAAAGTTGATCCACAAGTGTTCACAAAAGTTGGGGCCGTACCGATAGTCCTCGACGTAAAACGTCTCGCACTTTTCTGGGCGGAACCCGCCTGAATGACGCTCGTCCCGTGGACAACGGAGCGCACGCAAACTAATCGATGTGTCGAGCTGGCGTTTGAATGATACGCCACTAGCGTACACATGGGTGTCGTCTTGGCTGCTCAAGTCAGTGAGATCGATCTGCCAGTCTGGAAAGCTCGACGATGCCAGTCTTCTGGCAATCAGTGTCCAAGACCCCGCACGAGCGATGAAAATTGATCCACATTCCTTCACAGAAATTCAGCGATTGCGCCTATGGTGCCAAATGCTGGTCAGGTTATCTCCATTAGACGTCGGAGGATAGAGCACGGCCAAGTGCGTGCGCAACGCGGGTGGGACGAAGACTTGAGGCAACAGATTGTGGTGTAAGAAGTCACAGCACAACCGCCGCAAATTCCCCAATTTGGAGTTGAAATTGCGAAGGCGCGCGTGAGGTCGAAATGGTGCTTGGTCTTGTGCAGCCTCGCCGGTGGCGCGATCTCCGCCTGCGGAGGTCGAGTCCAAGAAGCGCACGCTTCAGCACAACTACACGGCGATGTGCGACCTGTCATCGCATGCCTCATGTAAAGAAAGTGAAGGTGGAAGCAGTCGATGTGTCAAGTCCATCTCAAGTTGCTGACGTCGGCAAAGCTGCATTGGTTTGGAGGTCATAACCAGTGCGTATAGCAAGATGCTGTCGTACTACGGTATAGTACCCGCTGGTTCGATGCTTGATGCGTCCAATGCCTCGCTTGGTAATGCATCCGGGTATGAGTCCATCTGCTATCGTGATCATAACGGCTGACCGCTGTGCGATGGTACCGTGGTTCTATTACTGCTGCTACTAGTACAGTAGTACTTCCGTACAGCCTCTTCATGATGTATTCTTTGGTGCGAGCTCGCTGCCTCACTTTCTCTATTTCTACTTGTTTGCAGTCATCATCTCCGTGGTGCATCTGAAGTCTTGGCTCGATGTGTGGATCAGAATTGACCAATGTGTTTGTCTGAGTACTACAGGACTTTTGAGTGTACGCAGCATACGTCTTGGCCTTTGTCTTGTGCGACTTCTGCCTTGTGTGCGATTCTTCGTATGTCGTGAACGCCACGCTTCTGCGGAACGCCGTCAAAGTTTCGCGAGACATCGAACCAGCAGGTGATATCTGAGATGACGAAGCAAGCCAAATAGCTGCAGCACAGCGTTCGCCTCGTTGTTTTACCAATGGAAATGCGTCAACTTTCGCGACCATAGCGGAGTGTGAACGATTGAGTCTGTCGGAAGCAGAAAGTTGTTTGTTGTAGTGTGAAATACTTGGACGTGGTCAGTTTTTTGCAACGTAGGGCAGCTATACATTACAAAACCGAAGGCGTCGCGAATTATCAGGCCCTGTTTGGTTCAATTCTGGTCGGGTTCAGATTTGCTACGCATCGGTCAGCACTTGGAAATTCGCCTTGCCCTGTCCGCGCCAGACGTGCTTGAATCAACAAGAACGAAAAGCTTCTTGAGCAAGCAAGGTTGCTGGCGGTCGTCGGGGTCGTGTTCCTCGCTTCCACCAACTCGAACTTCGCACGGCTTCATGACGCTAGTCCCGTTGCTCTCTATGCATCAACATCCTATGTCGTCTGCCGCGCCACCGCGGTGACCAGTAGCTTCTCGTGGTTCCAGACCGCTCAGACCTGGCAAGCGCACCGAGTATCCAGCGGTGTTCTCCGTTTGCAGCAGCGCTGCGGTCAAGCTGCTATCTTCCACGTCACTGCTCTATATCGTCTACCAAGCGTCGTGGTTTATCCGAGATCAAGTCACGCTGTGATACGCATCTGGCTGATCCGATACTTGATGGCGTACCGCCGTCGTGCTGTCGTAGCGCGTTTCCCCTTCTGGCGAACACACACACAGCTACCAGCACTTCCCTTGGCACGTCTAAGCAGTGTTTCTTCTTCTCATTAGTCAATAGCACAGCCAAAACATCCCTCCCACACATCAAATAGGAGTCCGAGTGACCGCAGTCTCGTATAGTTAGTCACTTATCGCTGATAAGCTATCAGCCACAATGGATGAGATCCGACCAGTTCATATCCTTAGTATTGACGACCTGGAGCAAGCGTGTTTTCACCCACGGCATGTCCATGTCCTGAGGTGCTTGGACGATTTCCAGTGGCAACAAGAAAACAGTCTTCGTGTCTTCACACTCGAGCACGCAAACCTCATGGCTACTGAGCACCTTGAGGAATAGGAATGTCCATGGGTCGCTCATAGTGACAAGGTTAATCAGAGCCACCCATGCGTGCACTTCTTCGGTACGTTCGTGGATGTGAGATAGCTGGTATTGCAGAGATTGTTGATTGCTTGCTTTTTTGCTGGCGATTCCGTCCGGGGGCATACGTATCACAGATGTTTTAGCGAACCTGGTGGGAAGCAGAGTTCGACGAAGTAAGTCGGCGGATTTGGTCGAAGTTGCCCCCAAAATCTCTTGTCGGACGCTTGGACGAACGCTGGGCGTCTTTCGACGCACGCTCATGTCCCAGCAGACACTAACAGCAACTGTGGACCACAGTGTCCCCGCTGAGTACGGCACAGCCATCCGCGATAACACGCTCACGACAGGCAGGTGATCTCGTGGGAGCACCATCCTGCCCCAACGGAGTGTACCGACGACAACGATAGTCAAGATGATTAAGAGCGAAAGCATCTTGAAGTCAATGATGAGACCTTCGGCGAGAACGTTGCCATGAGGTTTGCTGTTGAAGATATTTGCCCCAACCGCTACTCGACCGGTGCTGGTTACGATATGATCGATTGATAATATTCTTGTGTCTCGGAACAGCTTGAGGTTACGATACTGTGAGCTGATCGTGATAGCGGAAAGCATGCTTAGCACGTACTCCGAAACTCCGAGGACGTCACAAGTGGGTTGCCAGTTGCGATGCGTTGTGATGTACACAAACAGCTGAAATGCCAACGCTAGCAACCAGACATTGCGCATCTGAATGGCCGCGAGAACTGCGAACTTGGTGATTGATGCGTCGATCGCTCCGTTCAGTGTTGAGATCTTGGATGCGACGATCGCATACGTCCACGGAGCGTCAATTATGTGTGCGATGACGTAGCAAACTATCGGGAATGGACTGCCGTAGATGATGCACTGACTCGGGATTTTGGTGAATGTCAGGAAAGCAGCGATGAGCTTGCGCGGGAAGGAGGCGCAGCGATACTTCTCCTCGGCACTGCGCGTCGTGTAGCACGCAACTCCCAGCATCACGAGGCGCAAATAGACATATCCCTGTGCCAACATCCTCAGTGGCGCAACGATGTAAAACCAGCTGGGAGCTGCGACAGTTGCAACGCCACCTTCATAACGATAGTCCTCCACGTACATCGTCTCGCATTGTTCGGATCGGAACGCACCGGAAGAGCGCGCATCCGGTGGGCAACGCAAAGCTCGCAAAATCACCGACGTGTCAACTTGCCGCTTGTTCATGTAAGTCACACCGCCTGAATACACCTGGGCATCGTCTTGACTGCTCAGGACGGTAACATCGATCTGCCATTCTGGACAGAGCGTCTGCAGTCTACGATAGCGTCGCATCACGTCGTGGCCGATGGCACCAGTTGTTAGACACTTGGAGTCCGCGGCCGAGCACGAGCGCTTAAAGTTGACCCACAAGTCTTCACAGAAGTTGGGGCGAACGCGTGAGTGGCAACAAATGCTGTCCAAGTCACTACTGAGAGATGTCGGAGGATAGTACACCGCTTGCTGTGTGCGAGACGCCGGTGGGACGAACAAGCGAGGCAGAAGATGGTGATGCACGACGTCGTAATAGACATGCTTGGTGCGTAGCGTGACAGTTGTGGGGTCAGTCGCACGCGCCCGTGCGCTTCGCTGCGCCGCTGTGTTGTCCGCAATACCGTCGATGATGCGAAAGGCGTCGACACGACTGAGAGTTCGTCCGCGCATCGTTCAGAGTAGAAGAAGCAACTTGGAAACGCGTCAACGCCGTAATACTTCCCAAACGCACGCCAGATGATCGACGTCGTGTCAAACTTGTAGCTCCACACTGCAACACTGCCATTCGTCTCGTTCTTCCATATTTCATTCACTGAATACGCCCACGGACCATAGAACATGATTTCGTTTGGCCCCAAGGAAGTAAATCCGCTCAGATGCAACGTACCCAGCCCAGAACGAGCTACATCCGTGCAAAACAACAGGTACGAGAGCATCGAGGTGATGAAGCGCACCCACGAGAAAGGCATGAGCTCGTCGAATGCTATGGAGCGAGCGTTGCGAAGCTTCTTCATGACGACGAGTTGGGTGATCTCCGTTGCAGCGCCTAGCTCGGCGGACCTTCTGGATTCATTGCTACCACGCCGCTCAGCAGCAACCAGATGCCCACTGCCATGGTGCCACACACTATCGCCCTCTGCAGGAGCACCACCAAATCCCGCGACGGTCGGGTGCACCTTCTGGTGCATCACTCAAAGTAGTCCAACAAGCACGTGACCACCCGGTCGACACGATGCGTTTGCCAGTAAGTAGAACGGCTGTGGGTGCCGAGCAAATGCTTCGTGACGTAGTGGACTTCAACCTCCCGTGTGAGCAGCTCAAGACGACACGTATACCGGTACGCCACGTTGGCGAACCGGTACCAGCACAACCGCCGCAAATTGCCCAATGCCACACGGCAATGATTATGTGGCGCCATGCATGGTCACCTTGTACAGAAGCGCCTCCGAATCCCCTGGGCTTGGTGTCCCACAACAGTCGGGCGCACCAAGCACTTCGCCAGGAAAGTGGAGCTACTTTAGCCACCTCGGAAATGACACGCGCCCGTGGGACAATAGCCACCTGTTGATTCGACGGATTATCAGCCCGCTGATCAGCTATCGATGTTGTTCAAGCGCTTCGTGGTTCCACGTGACAGCTAGAAAAGGAAGCGGCAGTTAAACTGCCGCTTAAACTGCCGCAGTTTGGATCAGCGATACCGGTACGGAGTCACCGAACCGGCACCAGTGCGTCGCATTCCAAATCAGAAGTTCCAATGACAAATCCAAGCGAAGTCGGGTGGCGCTTGGTCTATTGCGGCCTCGCCGGTGTCGCGGTCTCTGCGTACGGCGCGTACGTCGAGTATAAGAAGCGCACGCTGCAGCACAACTACACAGCGATGTGCGACTTGTCGTCGTATGCCTCCTGCTCGAGGGTGAGTGCCAACGTGTGACGCTGAGGTCGACAGTATCACTACGTACTGACCAATGACTTGGATGCTGATATGTGCAGGTCATGACCAGCGCGCAGGGCAAGATGCTGTCGTATTACGGCGTTGTCCCTGCTGGTTCGATGCTTGATGTGTCCAATGCCGCGCTTGGTAATGCATCTGGATGAGATGATATCATCTGTGCGATGCTGCTCTGGTGATTGATTTCGATGCTGCTGTAGGAGTGCTGGCGTACGGCCTCTTCGTGATGTATCCGTTGGTACGTTCGCTGCCCAACTTCCAGTATGCCTACTTGTTCGCAGCCATCATCTCCGTGGTACGTCGTAGCTTACGGCGTGATATGCGTGGGCGTGAAGGTGACGGATGCCCTGAATGCTGACCTCAGGTGATTTCCGCGTACTTGGCATACGTCTTGGCCTTCGTCTTGCGCGACTTCTGTCTCGTATGCGTGACCTCGTATGTCATCAATGCCGCGCTGTTGTGGAACTCGATCAAGCTGGTGCGTGCGCTTCCATCGAAGCAACAGGCGATGTCGGAGGCGAAAAAGCACGCCAAGAAACGGCAGTAGAAGCAGCGTGTCTCATTGGGTTCGTGAATGCAACGGAATGAGAACATCTCAAGGCCCACGACGAGTAACGAGCGGGTAAGTACCTGTTGTAGGAGCAGGCAGGAATTTTTTGTTGTAGCTAGGGTGTTGATGTGCTTCGATTGCCAGTGATGGCGCCACTAACTCACTTCACGGTAGGAATATACAGAGAGGTTTTGGGCTGTGTCTGTTGTCTGCAGTACGGCACCACTGCTTCTGTAAATTCGGCAGTAGACGCTTAGAAGAGAACGCCACAAGCGCACGAATTCGCACTAAACGACCCAGAATGCAGTCTGCAATATTTCATCAGGAGGCTGCTCATTTAGGTAAAACTATACGACTGGTGCGACCACCGTGGTGGTTGGTGCTGTGGCGTAGGCGTTTGCTCGGTGCTTGGGCACGAACTCAAAGCCTTCTGGGACCTTGCCCAGCAGCATTTCGGAGATCTTGATCCAGTCCACGGCCTGGTCGCTGGCCATGAGCGTCTCCAGGTCGTTACGACCGTAGTATGGCAATGGACGGTCATTGACACGCTGTGGCAGCACTTCCAGCAGACCCACAGGGATGTAGCGGCACAAGAACGACTGCCACTCGAGCAGGTAGCGACGCGTGCGGTTGATGCCCTTCTGATCCGAGCCCCAGTGCTCGAGGCCGAAGCGGACAAAGTCCTTGAGCATGTCAAAGCGCTCCGAGGCCGAGATATCCCAATGGCGGCGCTCCTTGATTTCTGTCGGCAACCAAGGCTTGATGAGAGCTCCGCGTGCGATCATGCACGTTTCCAGCTTGCCGTTGGCCAAGTGCTCGTTGAACTCCTCGAAAGACAGCACGTCGCCACCGCCAATGAACGGGATGCGTGGCTTCTCGGCGTCCTGCGCATCTGAGCACTCGAACACGTAGTCCCAGTCTGCGTTCTTTGTGTAGCGCTGAAGACGCGAACGGCCGTGGATCGTGATGGCGTCCACAGGCTGGTTGGCACGCAGCTTGTAGTTCTGCACGACGCTGGCGTTCATGAACGCATCGGACGCACGAGTGCGCTGGATCTTGGAGATCAGTTTGTGAGCCACTGGCAACTTCTCGCTCCAGCCGGTGCGCAGCTTGACCGTAAGGCCTGGTGTGCCACGTTCACGCCCAATGCTGCCGAGTTCAATGCCCGTGAGAGCACCGGAGATCACTTCCATCATCTTTGGTGGACGCGTCATGAGCGACGCACCGGAGCCAGCACGGCACACGACATCGATTGGGCAGCCCATGTTGATGTCGATGAAGTCGATGTCGGTCTCGCGCGTCAGCAACTCGCACGCACGCGCCATTTGGTCGCCATGGCCGCCAGCGATCTGCACACCAAACACATCTTCACTTTCGTGACGACGCAGCAGCGCCCACTCGGACTGCTGAGCGTGCAGCAAGTTGGCGGCCATGGCCATCTCACCGCACGTGATGTCGGCGCCCGTGGCCTTGAGCAGGCGACGGAACGGCAGGTTGCCCACCGTCGTCAACGGCGCGACGTAGATCTTGCGCTTAAAGTCGATCGGCTTGCGCTCAGCGATCAACGGGCTTTCATCGGCTGGAGTTGGCTGCTCGTCCTTCACAGCGACGTTCTCCTCCGTCGGCGCGGCATCCGCATCAGCCGCCTGCTCCACGGGAGCGTGCTTGCCGCCCTTGCCCTTGGGACCACGCTTGGTGTGCGCCTTGGAGCGGAACTCGTACTTCTGCTTGCGTAGCAGCGTGCGCACGTCATTGGTGAGGTTGTTGGTCTCGCCGTGGAACTTGGGCGTGGCCTGGATGTTGGTGATCACGCCGTCCACCGTGTGCACGTGCGAGCGCGCAAAGCGGCACGCCACGCCATAGCGGCAGTAGCCCAGCGCGGCAAACACAGGGCACTCGTCGCCCAGGTCCTTCTCCTTGCGCTTCATGTAGTCGTTCACGTCGTGACTGAACTTGCACGTGTCACCGAACTGGCAGCCTTCGCCGGCGGCCACTGCACGGCACAGGCTATTGGCAGGATCCTCCGCGACATCAATTGGGCGCTTCTTGAACGTGCCGCGGTTCTTCTTGTCGGCGCGTGCGTCGTCCTCTGCTGGCGCGACCACAGATCGCTCTTGCGACTGCTGCGATGGCACACTCGTGGCTGGTTTGAGGAATTCCGGCTTGATTGGTGCCTCTCCCACGCGACGAGTGGACGTATTCGACGCAGCAGTAGTAGCAGCAGTGGTCTCTGGCACTGGTGCTGGTGCTGGTGCAGCCTCCGTGGTGGCAGGCACCGGCTCCGTGGTCATCAGCGTTGGCTCGGTGGCGTCGGTCATCGCTGTCGTCATTCACGATCAAGGGCGCTTTTGACACAACGCTTCGGGAAATGGCTGGGTGGCACCCGACGACCCATGTCGACACCGTGTCGACCCATTCCACGGCTCAACAACCCATCACGACACTGATTTCGACACACTTGAAAAACACACACACAAGCCAACTGCCGGCTGCTGCCACCATCGGAGAAGCGGGCTCGGGGTTGGACACCCCCCGTTTTTGGATTGAAGGTGTCTCTTGATGTCACCGACCAGCTGGTGGCAACGGCGGTCGGAATGGGTCCGGCCGGCGTGCGTGTCTATCGATGCACAATCCATCATCGGCACCGCGACGGAACGATCGATCGATCGTCAGTCCACGAGCTCACTCGACCAGCGCCGGCGATCACATGGGGCAGGCTGCGTCCAAGAACGGCATGGGTGCGTCCACGCCTGCATTGCTGTGTGGCAGCAACGGCGTGTCCTCGGCTCCGCAGGCCAACGGCGCTGCGCCGCCGCCGCCGCCGCCAGCGCCGTCCAAGGAAGAGCTGGCTCGCCTGGCCAAGGCCGAGGCCGCGACCACGCGCGCGCTCATGAAGATGGCCGACCGCGCGCCGCTGCACTGCGTGTTCTACTACGAGGCGCAGGTCAAGGACGGCCAGATCCAGATGCCGCTCGTTTACGAGAAGACAGACGAGCAACAGAAGGCCACGCGCCTCGTGGACCTCGAGCTGTGGCTGCGCGAGCAGTTCCAGATCCCGCCGGGCTCGAGCGTCTTCGCCGTCGTGCCGGCCGAAGAGCTCTACAGCCCGCCGTGTCCACTGGTGATGATCAACACCATTGCCAGTCGGCTGTACGAGTCGATCGAGAGCGAACGCATGCCCGTGCTGCATTTTGCGCTGGTGGTGCGTGACATGGCGCTGCTGCGCCAGCCCATTTTGCGCAGTGAAGCGCATCAGTCGCCGTTCTACGCAACGTCCATGGCCAGTTTGTCGCTCAAGACGGACTCGATCGAGCGCAAGATGGCGCGCATGCGCTTCGTGCACAACATGAAGCAGTACGGCTTCGCCCGTCTCGAAGTGACGCCCGAACAAGCCAACATCCCGGCTGAGGCCTTCCGTACCGTGCGCAAATGGCTCGCTGACCAGCTCGCATTGCCGCCTGAGAAGCGCTGGCGTGACCGCGTCGACGTGAGCCGAGACGTCGCTCAACCTGGAAAAGATGTGGATCCAGCTGAAGCCGAAGCGCAGAGCGATTCGCTGCATTCGACGCACCCCAAGGTCTCGCTTGGCCGCTACGTTGGCTTCAGCTGCGACCGCAACCGCGAGTACTTGCAGCTGCGCCGCCCCATTGCCAAGAGCGGCACGGTCTGGCCACCTGCGTACTTCCACGACAACAAGGAGTTCGCGATGCAGATGCTGCACCTGCTGGAGCTGCTGGACGGCATCGCGCGAGACTGCATGTTGGCTATCTGTGAGATGCTCAACCTTGACCCGAAATGGGTCATCGATGAGCTGTTGGACGACACAACGCCGCCACCGTCGTCTCCTGAGGAAGTGACCACGGTGGACAAGTCGTATCAGTACGGCGCATCCGTGCTTCGCATCTACAACTATCGGAACAAGGCCGCCGACTCGGGCAAACCGGTGCATCCAGAAGACCATTCCTGCGGCGTCCATGCTGACCTGGGACTTGTCACGGTCTCGCCTGTAGCCACGGTGCCAGGTCTTCAGATGTGGAATCTGGAGCGCATGACATGGACGGACGTCGAGGAGGACGCGGAGGCGATCCACTTCTCAGTGTTTGCGGGCGAGACGCTTGGCTTCATGACGAATGGCCTCATCCACGGTCCACTGCACCGCGTGCCGCCTATCTGTGTGAAGTCCGAGGAAGAACGACGCATGTCGATGCCGTATTTCCTGCGTGTTCGGCCCGAGAAAGTGCTCAATCCGTTTGCAGAACCAGCTGCGCAGCTCACGTGCCGCGACTTCATGGAGGACGTCGTATTCCGCAAACGACCGTGGCGACGAGACGAGAGGAAGAACCAGCCACCGCCGGATTACTAAGGAATGCAGTTTTGCTGTGGAAGCCGAATGTCACAATATCATGTTCACTGTTTGATCAACTGTAACATCACGGCGCCATTGCCCGTTTTGCCCCATTGCCGGTGGTCACCGATCGAAATCGATCCGCTCGAATTGCGTCATGAAGGAGACTGTGAGCTCGCCGTGCGTAGCGCTGCATATCTTGATAAGACCCTTCGATTGGAACGGTTCGATGGACCAGTGCCGCGAAATGTTCGCCACAGCATTTTCATCTACAGTGCAACCCAACCAGACAACAACATTACCAGCAAACTAACGACAAGGACGACGCATGGATAAAAGGCCAGTGCACTTGCACCCACGCAATATATGGTGCTGCAGAAGGACAGAAGGAAACGTGTAGGGATTGTGCGTGAGCGACAACCGGTTCCGTATCGGTCGTGTTGGTGCCACCACGCAATCCAACCTAGCTGATTGCGCAGAAATCATTGCACACTAGTCATTACAGAATTCCCGCTCGCTTTGCTCATGGGGTGGACGCAGTTCTCCAACACATTACCACACGAGACTCCGAAATCGCTGTAATCTGCATCTGCAGTCACCGTAGCTTCCATCTTGATCAGCAACAAACCTGAGCGAGTTTGTAAACGTAGAGGTATCACCTTGGACAAGCAGTAGTAGCATCGAGCGCTGGTGGGGCAGATTTCAAAGAACGCCTGTCGATCAAGCAGCATTTATCATGACGCAATGGTGCTGGGTCGACTTCGACCGGCGTTGGAGTCTGGCATACACAGCCAAGCGCCGAGCGATGCCTCGAGGGCTGTGTATCTGGCCTCATGCGCAACACTAGGTGGAAGGGCTTCGTGGATACGAATGGGAACTGCTTCAACGCACGAATTGGGGAGACATGAGTTCCTCAATGAAGCATCGAAGACTCTATGGCGCAGCATCGACGACGAAGCGAAGTACTGGCGCTCCAAGGGCATCACCGAGTACGTTGCACAGTACCACAACACGGTGCAGATCGGCGTGGCCGAGACCGTGGACATCGTCTATTCGGTGAGTATGCATCGGTCCCTCACCATCAAAAAGGTCGCGTATGTGAAGCGCATGTTAACCGCGACCACTTCTCGCCAGACGTTGACGGCAACACGATCCTTTCAGGTCACAGCCTGAGCGAGAAAGCTGGTTTGAGCATGGAAGATGCCATGATCGAGGACGGCGCGATGGAGACGCCGATGGCCCGGCAAGACGAGTTGCTTCGCGCTACCATCGGACCGTTTGGGTCCATCGATATGTTTTGGACCATGTTTCCGGCAGAGCTCAACGACTTGGTCATCACCACCCGTCGTATCGTCCTTCAAGCGGTCCGCAAGTCGACCCTTGCACAGGCCAGCAACGCCAACATCAGCTCCAGTCGCAGTAGAATGACTTATTATCCGGCATTCTGGAGTGCCCCGAACCGCATCTTTATCGGGAGCAGCCCGCTGTGCAGCCATGGCGCCGCTGCTATGCCTTACGCGACCCAGCAATTTCGACACCTGCACGACAAGCATTGCAGAAGGTGGCTACGTGGATCCAATATACTTCATCATGGCCACATTAGTCTCGGGCGTCGTGACCGACGACAACGGTTCTGCTTTGTGTGTGTAGACGGTAATCGCTTGAATGTCGATCCAAAATGCTCGTTCGTTGCGCTGGAGCACCAAGTGGTGTGCAACAGCGCGACGATCCAGGTCGGCAGCATCAAATGCACCGAGATGTTGCTTGTTGCCGTGGTTGCCAGCGTCGCCTTTTCCTGGATCTTCGCTCGACGGTGCGTATCCGAGGTCCCCCTTTGGCCCGACGGTCTCATTCTTCCTGGTATTGCCCAAGACATGTACGAACTCGGTCAGTGGGTGCACGATGGCAAATGGTTTGTGGACGCAGCATCGGGAGTGATGGCCGGCTTATTAGTGATGCCATTTCGGCGAGAGCCAACTGCATTTGATATCACGACGTGGAAGGCGTTGCTGTTGAACAGCAATCGCGTCCGACAGAAGTACCGAAGCGAACACTACCACCTCATCTCCGCCAAGCGCTTCAGCTCACTTTCCTGTGCACGCGCACGAAGAAGCAAAACTGAGCGTGCTGTTCGAGTCGCCGTCTACGGATCGGTTGCTTTCTTCGCAATCGCCATGTAATTCTGGACGCAGTTATCGGAAATGGTTTGACGAACTATGGCGTCGGATTCTTCTTAGGCCTGCTATGGGGACCTTACTATGGAGGGAGGACACAAGGAGTTTTCCGCTCATCCAAATCCTTGAGGTTTCCACTCAGCAATGGTAAAAGACATCAGGACGTTTGGTCAGCTGCTTTTGTTTCTTCAAACAAAAGCCCCAGGTTTTCTCTTGGATAGCTTTCCTGATAGCGCTAGTTTGCAGTTGTTTCATGGAAAACGTTCGTGAATATTTTACGTGTGGATGTGATTGTTTGTACATGGGGGGAGGGCGGTTCTCACGAGGCAGTGAGTTCGTGGTTCGGCTGTGCGTTGATCGCACCGTCAACATCCTAGATTGGCGAGTCGAGAGTCTTTATTTCTGTATCTCGACTTCGGGGTTCTCGGGCGTATCTCGAACGGGTTCTATTGTCTGTCTATAACGCACTACCACCATGGGAAACCTAGCTAGCTGCCAAGCTGGGACCTCACTCGGGTGCTTGAGTGTCGGCAGCTGGGTTATCTTCCTCGACGCTGTCATTGCCATTTTCGTCCTCGGCGCTGCTGATGTCTTGTGCCTGGCGTTGCTGGGCACGCAGCTTGCGGGCTTCCTCTTGGCGCTTGCGTGCTTCTTCCAGTTTCTGTTGCTGAGCCTGCTCCTGCTTTTCCTGCTCCAACCGGCGCTGGCGGCGCTGCTCACGTTCCTGTGCCGCTGCCTCGCGTTCGCGCTGCTCTTGTTGCAGTTTCTTGGCTTCCTTCTCGGCCTCGCGCTCCACCTTCTTGAGCAGTTCAGTACGCTTGCGCTCCGCAAGTTCCTCGGGCGTCAGGTCTTCTGTTTTCTGTTGCTCCTCACGTTGCTGTTCGATCTGCTCCAGCTGCTTGACCTGCAACCGCATCGAGCGCTTTCGTGGGATGGCCTCGAGAATGGCTTTACGCGTCAACTTCTCAAGTTGCTTGGCTTTCTCGACGGCCTCTTCGGCCATCTGTTCGAGAATGACTTCCAGGTGATTAATCAGTTCCTGCTCTCCCCGCAGACGTCGACCGCGCATGTCACGCATGGCCTTGAGCATGGCGCGGAACGATTCATCGCCCTTGGCCCACAGCGCCCACGAGTTGTCGGTCACGTCCAGTCGGTAAATGCGTCGTTCTTCATAGAACTGAGGGAAGAAAAAGTAAAGGTTACCCACACGATCACGTCCAAACGGCTCCACGCGCAGGTCGTCTTCTTCCATCAAGCGCACGTACTCCCTGTTCACGTGATGAGAATGGTGAGGCGGATCCAACAAACGTCGGCAACGCAGGTACAGCCAGACTTACGTGTTTGCTGGGTCATCCATGACGGCTTCGCACAGATTCAGCAGCACTTTACAGCGTAACTCAGCTGAGAGGTCTGTGAACGATTTGTGCTGCACTCACCACGATCATCAAAGACCAGTCAGGAGATCAGGATGTCAATGCAGGTGCGTCACCGAAGATAACAAGCCACTTACACGCAGCGGGCACTCTTCACCGAGCGCTTCAAGACGCGCCTTGAGGATATCGAGCGTCATCCACTCATCGTCCGTCAGTTCCTGGTCGATTTCAGGCGTAGCTCGCCCGTTCTCGGTGCTGGACGTGTCATCATCATCGTCGTCGTCGCTTCCCAAGAACGCGTCGGGCACTTTCTCGCCGGCCTTCCGCAGGAGCGCGTACCACTTGTCGTACATCGAGACGTAGTATTCCCGCAGCTGCTTGTTCCACCACTCGTACTTGAGCCCAATGCCGGCCGTGAGGCACTCGCGCTCGCTCTTCTTCAGCAGCAGCTTCGTGAAAACGTCTTCCAGCAGCGTGCTCGTCGCAGGGTTCAACAGCGCCGCCTCAAACTCTAGCAGCGTGTTGGAGAAGCGCAACTTCAGCGGGTTCTGCAGCAGCCACAGGATGTGGCACGCCGCTGGCAGCTCCCACATGCGGCGCAGCACAGCGAGGTCATCGAAATCTGTCGGTTCCGCATGAGTTCCTTGCCCCACACAACCACAGCCAATCATGCAACCACGTACCAATATCAGTGGCGTTCCATTCGTTGCCTCTTTCGACGTAGAACGGCTTGGACATGGGCTCGTTCTCTGCAATCTTGTGCTCCATCGTGCGCACAGAGCGTTTCTTGGCCGCCGCGCCGTTCGCAGTTGCGCGTGGCTTCCGCGTGGCTTTGGACGCCGTCGCCTTCTTCCCCTTCGATACCGCAGTGGTCGCTGCCTTGGCATTCTTCCGTGAAGCTGTCTTCGTCACCTTTGCTGGTGGTTCTGTGGCCAACCAAGTACACAGCACACAGCCAACAACTCATCAGCATTCTCCAGGCACAGCCAGCAATGCCGTGGCGGTCTCTCACCTTCTTCTGCTTCATTTCCGCTGTCTTCTTCGTCGTCTTTTCCAGCGCCATTCTCGTTGTGGTCGCGCTCGTTGTCGGCGTCGCTGTTGTTGTCATCGTCCGGAGCCGACGTCTCTTCGCCGTTCTCTTCGGGCACCTTGGCACGCTTTCGGCCGCGCTTTGGCTTGGGAGACGGTGTCTCTTTTGGCTTTGTCTTTTCCTGGCGCTTGCGCTTGGATCCGTCCACGGGCTTCTTCGCAGCGTGCGTCGCTTTCGCGGCCTTGGGCGCCATGGTGCAGCGTCTTCCGTTGCGCTTTCGACCAACTTTGCCCACGAAACCAAACAGCCCAAGCGATGCAATCCTGCTTTTCAGCCAATCAAAACACATCACATCCTTAACAACCAATCATCGTAGAGTATGGGCTGAACACGGCACATCACTGGCTAAAAGTCTGGCCTTGCAATGCCAAAAAGTGGCGGGAATATTTTGGCGGGAGCCATCAAAGTGTCGATGGGATCCATGTGAACGACCAAGTTCTCTCTCTATTTGAACGTTGCGCTACGAGGCATGTGATGCTTCTTCTTCAGTGGCTTCTTCGCACCCTTGGGCTCGCTGGCATCGGTGGTGGACGATTTACTCGCACCACCGCGGACTGCCACAAACGGATTGTAGCCGCCCTTGCTCGCGTTGCCTTTCTTCTTTCCGCGTGGCTCTTCCTTTGTGGCCGTCTCCAGGCGGAACTGCGCGCCCTTGACCTTCTCGCTTGCGGCGCCATAGTCAAACGCCTTGGTTGGTGCCTTCTTGTCTGCCGCCGCGTCGCTCTTGGCGTTCGCCCAACCGATCTGCTTCATAAAATCCTCAGCACGCTCCTTGGTGGCGGTAGCAGCAGCGACTTCAGCGGCGTCTGTGGACGGGCCTTCGGCCTTGTCATCGCCAGCGTCCTTGCCTCCATCGGTGCGTGGCACACCCTTCTTGCGCTTCTTGGAGCGGTTGGACATCTGATAAATCTCGGAAATGGACTTTGGAATCGCATCGGCCACAGCAGCCACTTCGTCTTCCGCTGGTTGCGTCACGGTGCTGTCCTGCTTGTCCACAACTCCACCCGACATGACCACGTCGTTTTCAGTCAGCATGAACGGCGTGCTGGCCACGAGTTCATTCACACGCTCGAGGGACGTGACGGCGGTCTCGTCCACTTCCATGGCATCGTCGACGACATCGGCGAAGCTCAATCGGAGGCCAACAGTGACGTTAGCGCTAGAGTCGCTGGACGTCTTGGCCTTGCGCTGGCCGCTTTGCCAGCCCGCATACTCGCACAGCTGCTTGATATTGGCAAGTGCTGGGCTCTCCATCGTGATGTCGTCATCGTCAGCATCACCACGCTTCGGCTTTTGTGGCGTCTGGCCCACAAACATCTCGTGCAGCTTCTTGGATGGCGCGCCGCTACCGTCGCTGGAAGCAGCCTTCGCTTCCTCAGCAGCCACGCGGTTCTTCTCGTTGGCAATCATCGTCGTAAGTTCGTGCGCGTACTTGCGCACCAACGCTGGCACTGGATTGCACGTGCGGAAGAGCTGATCCGACTTGGTCGGCAGGTACTTGGTGATCTTCATAAGCACATTATTGGGCAGCACAAAGCCCGTCGACTCGTCTTGTTCACGAGCCACGCGGTCGCGCCAGTAGTACAGCTCGGCGAACACGCGGCGCTGCAGCTCCGACAGCACTGGAATGCCGACCGTGCCCTTGAGCTTGTCGCTGAGGGCAATGCAGTCTTCCTCCGAGACCTCAGGCTTCTTGAACACCTGGAGACACAGCTTGTTCGAGTTCTGCAACGTCTCGAAAAGCAAGCTCGCTCGGCTCGTGTCGCTCTGCCCAAGCAATTCCTGCTTCATCTGGTCATAAATGTACAGCAAGTAGCGCGTGTCCTCACGGGCGTACTTGATCATATTGCGGTCCAGGGGACGCAGACGCCAATCTGCGAGCTGGTACTGCTTGTCAGCGTCCACACCGCAGTGGCGCTTGAGCAGGTAGGCCAGTGAGAAGCGTGGATACTGCAGCAGGCGAGCGGCCTGGCCCGTGTCGAACATGTTGACGATGTACAGGCCCAGGTCACGCTGGAGCCACAGGATATCCATGTCAGCGCCGTGGAGCACCTTGACCTTGGCAGGGTCGCAGAACACGTGGTTCAGCACCTGCAGCTTGGAGCGCAAAGCCAGGGTGTCGACCAAGAAATCTTCGGTCGCAGTCGAGATCTGCATCAAACACACAATGCCCAAGTACGAGCGATAGCTGTGGTGTTCCAAATCGATCGCCACCACCTGCGTCTCTGACTTGGACAGCGACGCCATCATGTGCGCCAGCGTTTCCTCTGTGTGTACCCACAAGTACGACGCATCCTCGACCGGCACCTTCTTGTACGGGTTCTTGGACGCTTCCAACTGCCAATCCAGATACTTGAGCGACGTCACTTCGCGGAAGTACGGATGGCCCCGCGACTCGTCGTCCAAGTCGTCATCTCCGCCTGCAGGCGCGCCTTCCAGCGCGTGAGGCTTTTCGCGCAGCTTGCACACGAACGGCGCATCCGAGTTGTCAACGCGTTCTTCAAACTGGTCCTGTGGGCGCGCCACGAGACCATGAGGCCGCACGGCAGTGGCGCCCTTGGTCTGCTGCAGCGTGGCGTCCTCGCCACCCTTGCGCGAGCGTCGCGACTCTGGTTCCTGGTCAAAGTTGTGCGGTTTATTCTCCAATGGTCGCAGTCCCGCTGCGTCCTTGCGGTCGCTGCCGCCAGCCTTGAACAGCTCGAGCTGCTTCGACGCTTCGTCCAGCAGCGTGTCCACGAAATCCGTGATGCGCGCGTGTGGCTCTGGGCCATCAAACAGCTCCCGCGCGGCGTCCTCTGCGTCGTCGTCGTCGTCGTCATCGTCGTTCTTGCTGTCGCCATTCACGACGTTCCAGACGACGCCCTGGATGTGTTCCTGCGTGGCAGTGGCCCGCGACGCAAACGAGCGGCTGAACCTGGTGTGGTAGTGGTAGTCCTCGTCCTCGGTCGGGATGGCATTGGACGCCTTCACAGACAGCAGCACCTTGCGGTACAGCGCGTCGACGAACGCCTTGCTCGCCGTCGCATCCATCTCGAGCAAGCGCTTTCGTGGTTTGAAAATCCGAGCCAGCAGACCAAACCGAGGGTTGGTTGGGTCACAGCACAGCGCACCTTCGCGCAACCTTCGTGTAACCAACCAGCACACCATGTTGCCCATACTTATTGCAATAAATATTGAAACGGTACCTTCAGCAAAAACAATACTAATGGTCAACCGACAAATAATGGTGGCCCAGCAGTTATTGGCAGCCACTCTGGGTGCATGGAGCAGGCAGCAAGCAATAATGGTGGTCGTTGGGGCCAAACGGAGGTGGCCGGCGCTTATTAATTCGAACCCGCACGCACGTCTCGGCACAGTGCCGTGGGTGGCGGCGGTTGGGGACCGCATTGGGCAGTGGTGCATCTGCGCGTGTGAATCGCGTGGCACTCGCGTACGCTGCTGCTGCTGTGAAGATGACGCGGCCGTACAGTGGGGCGCCCCAACCGAGACGTCCATGGCGGACCATCGTGGCGGCGATGAGGGACCCAGCGCGCAGCGAGTTCGCGTTCGTG
Source organism: Lagenidium giganteum (assembly GCA_002286825.1). Lineage (NCBI taxonomy): Eukaryota > Oomycota > Peronosporomycetes > Pythiales > Pythiaceae > Lagenidium > Lagenidium giganteum. Next base: position 459,873 of record NSDO01000013.1, on the reverse strand, counting down.
CCGCATCAATACATCTACGCGCCACTAGAGCTGTCGGATGACTCGTTGTCGCCGAGTGAGACAACGCCGATCAATGCCAGGTACGTGAACCACGCTCTTCTCCTCAGCTCTGCATGCAGTGCATGCAGCTGACGTGGACCGTTGCCATCAATTTTGCACTGGGTTTAACGTGCAGTTGTGATCTGTGGCATTCATTCATTCACGTTGCAGGAAGGACTGGGAAGAACGACCGGCGAAACTGCATTCGAACCGCTTCTTCGTGCTTCATGTCATCGCCATCGGCCTCTCGGGCTTCTGCTGCACGTGGCTCGCGCTCTTCCCGATCTCGCCCAACCGCCTGTACAACATGCAAGTCGACGTGTTCAACACCAACCACGATCACACCAACTTCTTCTTCAAACCATGTCTGTATCTCGGTCACGTGCTCGGAGCTGCAGTCGCCGGCGTGCTTGGTGAACGGCTTGGCCGGGCGGGCTCGCTCGAACTGGCGGCCATCCCGTACATTATCGGCTGGTTGCTGGTGGGTGTTGCGTATGGCGAAGTCACAGTTTTGATCGGTCGCTATCTGCTCGGTGCTGCTACTGGCATGATGATGGTCATTGCTCCGGTCTATCTGGCTGAAGTGAGTGCCACGGCCGTGCGTGGGCGCGTGCTGTGTGTCCAAGCTTTGATTGCCGGACTTGGTCGTCTCTGCTACTTGGGCGTCGGCGCATTATTTATTTACCTCAGTCGCTCGTACCTGGGCTTCAATCTGAGCGAATGGAAAGTGCTGGCCATGAGCGGTCTCGTACCAGGCTTTGCACTACTGTTGACCATGCAGTGCCTGCCGGACTCGCCCACATGGCTAGTTCGCAGGCATAGCGACCATGAAGCAGCGTTCGGCATCCTCGTCAAGCTTTTTGGTGGTGATTCGAAAAGCGCTGAGAACCAAGTAAACGCTATCATCCATGCGGATGCATTGGCCAAGCAATCAAGAGGCCCACATCGTGGTGCGTTCTTCCGACCGCTGTTGCTATGCTGCGCACTGTTTGGTTTGCGGGCCATTGCCACGTCACTGCTGGAACCGACGCTCAGTCCCACCACTGCACGATCGTTCCAGGTCACGTTGCTTGGGGTCGGCCTCGATGTCGGCGAAGTTGAGCTGCTGTACGTCATGACGTTCATGTGGGCGGCATCGTCTGTGGGCGTGGTGACCTGCTTCCTCTTGATCGATCTGCGCGGACGTCTTGTGGCGCTCCGCGCGGGTTGTTGTGTCGTCGCTGGTTGCATGTGCCTGTTGCCGGCGTCTGCGTACAAGGCTCAGACCATGAGTTTCCATGCGACGGACTGCAGCTCGGCCGCCATGCTGCTTGTCATCGCCGGCCACAACCTCGGCTTGGGCGTCGTACCTGTGGTTGTCGCAAGTGAGCTTTTCCCGGCGCGGCTGCGCATGAGCGCAATGAGTGTGGTGGTGATCTGCGAGGCGTTGGTGAAGTGTGGTTTGTCGTATGGCATGCCACGACTGCGCGACCACCTCTCATTCGTCCAGCTTTTCGCCCTCTCCGCACTCATCGTCATGCTCTGCAATCTGCTGGCCGTGCTATTGTCGTGGTTCTCAATGCCTGAGACCAGTCGCCGTAGTCTCCAAGAGATCGAAGCAATCCTGTCAGGCTGGCTGCCAGCCACGCCACAACTGGGCTTCAGCCGTGGCAACGTGCGCGTTGGATATGCAGGCAATGCCCCGACAATGCCTCGGCTCAAGTACGGCACATAATTCCGCGTGCTGGATAGATATAGATTTAAGCGAAAGCAACTCATCGCGTTTGCTCGATTAATAAATAAGGATTTCAGGCCAACTGCCCCGGACCTGGCTCATGCGATGGCATGGGGGGGATGACGACACTGCCAATGGGCAGTCATCTACAGCGCTTGCATGGCTCAGAGGCTGCCAACGGCGACTGGGCGGCGACAGTGGGTGGTCGCGTCGCTTCGAGGCGTGCCATTACTTGCTCATACGACCGACACCACCATGTGTCGGTGCGGTACTTGACTTTGCCGAAATATCCAATGGGCTGTTGTCGCCCTTGGCGGAATGCGTGCATATGCACGTGGTCAATGCTGTTAAAAGGAGGCACATGGAACGCAAACTTGAACGTCACAGAGTCTTCGACGTTAGTGGCGGCATGGTCGTCCGCACGGTGATCGTCGGCTTCCGGTGGGCCATGGCGAGGTTCGTCGATTAATACAGCCTCGGCCACCCGCCGCATTCGTTGCAGCAGTTCCAAATGCTCGCTCGTGAGCATGTTCACATTTCGAATGTGACAGCGAGGCACGACCAGGATGTGGGAAGGCGCGATGGGATTCAACGGCCGGAACACCGCCAACTCGGCTTCCTCATAGATGAACTCAGCATCGCCCGTGCGCAAGATTTCGCAGAACCTGCACGTGCGCACGTGCCCGTCGCGGCAGTACTTGACGCCCTTGTTCTTCGAGAAGATGCCCACCTTGAGGTGTCGTCGCGGCATTCGCGACGCAGATGCAGAGGCAGATGCAGACGCGGACGCCGAACACAGCGTTCCTGTCGGCGCGATGCTGCTGGGACCACTGGCACTGGTTGGCGTCATTGCTGGTAGGCGCACATCCTGAGCGCTCCACGACCGAGTCGCCGTGTCTGCCTTTGGGTGCACACAGCCGCACGGCGACGACCAGTCCACATCCTGTGTCGGGTCGTGGAGCGACACACTGCTACCACTGCCGCTGCCGCTGGTGCTGGAGCCATGGTGGTGATGCTCCATCTCATGGAGCCGCGGCATGGAGTGGTCGGGCAGCGCAGTCGCCGCGGCCGCCGCCATCGCCATCGCCATCCTTTGCCGCCCGCGTTAGTCGGTGGTGGCGTCAGGCGTCTCCACTTGTTGGTTTGAACGCGCGTTGAGTTCCAGCATTCCGTGGCCCGGCCCAAGCCTGCGTTGGGGCAGCCAGAATGAGGCGGGCCGGGGCGCTGCGACCTACCCCGCCCCCATCCCTGGTGGGAAGTAGGGTTCTTTGACAGCCCAGCTGGCTGCTTCTGGAGCTAAGGGGTCGGGGTGGAAACCGAGCGCATCGCCCTTTCTCAGACACAAAGGTGCGCCAAACCCACGCTTCCACGAGGTGGTCCACCCCAATCGTAGAGAATAGTGTGGTCCACGTGAGACAGGGCCCCGCGGGTGGATGAGTGGTCAACATGTCGCAGCTTCCCGCGGTATATTTATCCTGGGTCGCGTTCAGTTGGATGTGTTCACGGACTTAACCCACCCAGTGGGTGGGTGGCACCCACGGACCCGCCAAACCCACCCACCCGCGGGTGTTACCAACCCGCTGAATCACGTGGCTGTCGGACATGCAGTGTGGTCAACACAACACAACACTACCGTGCCGCCCTCCCTGCAAGAATTGACGTGTTGCGGTGCATGTGGTCGTGGTTGTTCTGTTGTCATCCATTCAGCTCAACCAAGCACGTGCCATCTTCGCACCGTACGTCATGCTCGAGCTTCCGCGGCAGCTTGCACGTTCACGGCGTGGCGTGCGTGGCACTTCCCACATACAATCGTGGTGTTCGAGTCGAACGTCACCAGCGCACACGACTGTGCTAAATAGACAGGTGGCTACGGCCACCGCGCGGATCTGCTGCGCGGGGGATTGTCACCTGGATCTGGCAGTCGGGGGCGCCATCGGCAGCGTCTGCGCCACCGACCATGGCTTGGCTTTGAAGTTGCACACGGACACACAGCACAGCATAGCACAGCACGGCTTGAATACGGCGGAGCATTGCTGCATCCCCGTGCTGTCGCTCGAGCCAGGCCCACGCCGACATGACGCACCAGTGCGCTCACGATGTCGTGCTGCACGCACCTGCGGCCATCCGCGAGCAGTATGAGGTGACCGAGTGCCTCGCGTCGGCGCTCTTTGGTCAGGTGTTCAAGGCCGTGCACCGCCCGACGGGCGACGTCGTCGCCATCAAGCAGATGGAGCTGGTGCTGGCCGCCCGCCGTCGCGCGAAGGACTCGCAGCGCGTGGTGGAAGAAGACGTGTTTGTGGAGCTGCGAGCCAACATGAAGCTGCGCGCGGCCGGCGGCCATGCCCATGTGCTGTCCATGCGCGACTGCTTCGTCACGCACGACCACATTGGCCTGATCATGGACTACTGCGCCCACGGCGAACTGCTGGAACTGCTCAACCGTGACAACCAGCAACGGCTGCCGCTGTGGCGCGTCATGCGCTACTTCGCTCACATCGTTCAAGGCGTGCATTTCCTGCACGAACAGGGCATTGCCCACCGCGACCTGTCCCTCGAGAACGTCTTGGTCGATGAGCAGGATCGCTGCCAGATCAGCGACTTCGGACTGGCAGCGATGACGTCGCCGATGCCCGCGACCGCCATCGGCAAGATCCACTACATGGCGCCGGAAGCGTGTATGGGCGAAGGCAACGTGTACGACCCGTTCGTCGCTGACGTCTGGTCGCTGGGCGTCATCTTGTTTGCCATGCTCACAGGCCGCTATCCATTCCGTGAACCATTGCAACGCGATGCTGATTTCCGGTTGCTCGAAGACTTCGGCATTGATTACATGCTGGAGAAGCTCCGTGTCGATGTCGAGGCCATGGGCGACGCAGTGCAGCTGCTGCGGTTCCTGCTCGTTGTGGACCCGGTCCGACGTCCCACGCTTGCGAATCTGCTTCGACTTCCATGCTTTGCATCCGATCTTGGACTGCGTGTTGACGAAGTGAATCCAGCAGAAGAACAAGAAGAAGAAGAAGAAGATGATGATGATGCTGCGAAAGACAGCAAAGTGGCTCAATCATTCCGGGAGCGCCTGGTGATATCGACGGCCACTGTGCCAGACGAGCCCTCGGCGCTGGAGGCTTCTCCTTATCAGATGGTGTCGCCGCCGACCGGTCCATCGTCATGCAAGAGCGAGCCTGCTAGGGCATTCCTCGGACCCGAGGTTGGTTCAACCAGCCATAGAACGATGGGGCCGAAGAAGATGTCATGGAAGTCGCTCATTCGACCGTTCTGGAAGAAGAAGAACGTGAGCACAGCGGGCAAGTAGCGCATGATCCAGCTGCGTTCTGCCTCGGAGTACTTGTCTTGGGATGGTGTCGTCTTCGTCGCGTTGCGTTCAGGAACTATGCTTATTTATTTGTTGCTGCCCTTACGGGCAGCATTGTCAAGCGCCATTCTGTTGTGTACATCACGATCTCTACTAATATCATGTACAAGGCCAAGCACAAAGCAAGCTGCTACTCTCGTACAAGCGTTGCCGCTGGGTCCTTTCACGCTGCTTGCTCCGTCATCATCACTGGAGCGGCCTCGAGAACCTTCCACAGATCCTCGGTCTTGTCTTCATGCGCCTCGTGAACCTTGGCAAGAGCTTCCTGCAACTGCGTCTTCCACTGCATGCAGCGTTCGTGGAACGCCTCCTCTTGATCGAATCGTTTCGCCACGGTGGCGAGCACGAACGTCAGCTGACAACTCTGGTAGAATAGACAGCGTTCCGGCTGCTCGGTGTCATCTAACGCTGCGGCCAGCGTGGAAACAACACTGTCGATGAAGTCGGCGATGGTATCATTTGTGGCGGCATCGGTTGCTTCGAGGGAGAATGCCATGCACTCGGTGATCAGCAGAGAGCACACCGAGAACAAGTTGCGCCATCTTGTCAGCAGCTCGTTCTGAGGGCTCGTGGCGGATTTAGTTATTTCGGTGTCTTTTTTACCACGACGGCGACGTTTCTTGCTCTTCAATAGTGTGGCCGATGACGTGCTAGCTTCAGTCCGTTCGCGAAGGGACAGGAGCATGTCCGTGATCCACTTGAACAGCGATGCCAAGTGCATTGGCGGCTGGAAAAATGACGCAGGTTGTAGCGATCGGAGTTCCTCCTTGGCGGTGACGGCCTTTGCACCACGCTCGATCACGGCAGTCGCCGCCTCCGAGACGCTCGCGCACTCGACGACGACGGAAATCTTAGCATAGATTTCCAACAAACGTAGCAACCCAAAGGCGTTGGCCTTGCATGCCTCCTCGACTTCGTCACACGAGAACTCGAGCAGCGGAGCGGCACAAGCTTCCAACACTTGCTGCAATCTAGCCAAGAGGGTCTTGGAGCAACCAACGGATGGGGCCTGAGAAATGTACTCGACAGCTGTCAGTGCCACGATTGGATTGAGACTGAACGGTGGGCTTGCGCTTGGGTTTGTCTTCGCCTTCTTTCCCTTTGATGCTGGTGCTAGCGTAGCGAACCCGCGTTCCTTCCACTCGAGCAAATAAGTCTCAATCTTGGCGACGAGGAACGGCAACTGGTTCCATTTGGCGAGACAGTTGATCATCGAGTCTAGAAGCTTCTTGTTGCCTGTTTCGCTCATGCCCATAAGTTGCTCAACGAGATCTTCGAGCAGCTCACCCTCAGTTAGCTCACCAAGATACCCAACAACACGCCAAATCGAACTGAGTGCATCTGCATAGAATGGTCGATCTTCACTGTAAGCGACCAACAATGCCTTGAGTGACTTGGAATCGATTTGCTCGGCCAAGAACGACTTGCATTCAACGTAGCGCTCGTCCGTCATGACCTTCTTGTGCACACCCTTGAGCAGGTTGCCCATCACTTCCAACACGACAATTTGACCCGTCAAGCTAAAACCTTCATCGTCTTCATTGTCGTCGTCGTCAGAGTTGTCGTCATCGCTGGAGCTCTTGTTCACGCGTCGAGACACGAAGTTCAAGGAGCAGCGGCACAACAGTGCCGCTAATTTACACACCGAACCCACAGATGTGTGCTCTGCCACATGGCTATAGAATACCATGGCTGCCTCTGGGTTCTTCTTCACGAGCGCCAAGCAGCGCGCAACCTGGGATGACCCTCCCACACTCTGTGGGAAGTAAGAGTTGAGGAAAAGCGAGACCAAGTGCTTGCTAACCAACGCGCTGTCGCGATCAAGCACGAGGCGGTGAAGCAAGTCATTGACCGGTACAATGTCGTAAAAGTGCAAATTGCGAATACTCTTCACGCGCACGAGCAATGACGCAAACTCGGCACGAGCTCGCTCGTTTCGATCATTAATCAGTGGTGCAAGCTGCAGACAAATCGTTAGTTAGAGGCTCGTAAGAGCAAACACCCGCAGGATATTGCGTACCATAGGCAGCAATGGCTTGAGCACTGTGTGCGAATTGTAGTTGTCGAGGATGAACTGCACGGCTTCAAACACAGCAGTGCGCACCGCGCTGGATGACACGTCGTTTACCAGGTCAACGACAAGCTTCGAGATAAAGCATCGAATCGTGTCCGCAGGAATGAGCTCCCAATAGACAGACAGTACCTTGGCAACACCTTGAATGGCTGCAATGCGGACAGCAGGATGGGAGTCGCCAAGTAGTTCCTCGAACGCATCGAACTGTTTCTGGAGCGATCGATCCATCATCTCGTTGTTGAATTGCGGATCTCGTAGTGGGAAGTTATCGAACAGCAAGATTGCTGCCTGTCGGCGCACTGAGTCGTTCGCCGCCTTGACGCCTCGCCACAAGATCGGACTGCAGATGCGGTACAGCATTTCGTCGACTCCAACATGGCGCTTGTTGTCGAAAAAGATCTGCAATACTGTTCGCGTAGCTGTAAACAATGACAAGCTGCTGGCATGCACAGCGTCCTTGACATAGCGCTGGATGCAATCCTCTTCGATCTTCTGGCGCAACGCACCCTTGCTGTTCACCCAAGCCTTGAAGTAGACACTGCCAAATTTCTTGAGGATCGACTTGCGCTGGTTGGGGATCTGATTGCGAATGGTCTCGTTGATGTCGGTCACAAATGGCAGGTGCAGCTCAAACAGAAAGCCCAGAAACTGCGTCGCGTCCGGCGAGCGAAACACGTTTGGCTGGATGTAGCAGCGGAGGAGAATGTCCTTCAGCAGACTGATTCCCAAACAGACACACAGCGGTCAGCAAACAGTCATGACACAAGATAATACAAAACGTCTCGGCATGGGTACCTGCTGCTATCGTCGTCAAAGTCAAGCAAGAGCAACGCGTCTTTGAGTGCAAACAAGCGACGGATCGGGTGGCGCTTGGAGTTGAAGTGGCCACTGGCCGGCGACTCGTACGAACGCACAATCAAGTACGGAAGCAACTGCGTCACTAGCGTCTGCGCCGAGTTGTTCAGCTTGACCTTCCAGCTTGCCTCACACAACAGCGCAACCGCTTCTTGCGCAGCCGCCACTTGGTCCGCATCGCCCTTCAAGCGCAGCAATTGATCGTGCAGCATCTGCACCACCTCTGCCAACTTCTCCGCATTAACTGAAAGCGACGCGTGGTGCTCCACGACCAGCTCGAGAAACTGGCCAACGCCGTCAATCAACTCGAGGTACGTGGCTGTCGCTTCGGTTGGGTTGGTCGCTGCCTCTTGCTGCGCCGTGGTGATCGCGTGGGTCACAGCAGGATAGAAACCTTCCCACGCGCTACGCGGCAGCAGCCGCAGCTGCTCTTCGAACGCGTCGGCTTCTTCCTGCTTGTCCTTCTTCGATCGCTTGCGCTGCTGCGTCTGGAAGTGCTCCATCACTTGCAGCAACAGCGTCGCTTCCTTGTGCTTCTGCAGGTGCTTGAGCGCCTGCGCGACCGTGACCTTGGCGCGATCATCGCCACCATCCGTGGTCGTCATCGTTGTCGACGCTGCGGCCTCGGCGCTGGTGCTGTCGGCGTCCACAGCCGGCGCTTTGGCGCGCGTCGACGGCTTCGGGCGAGCCATTTGCGCTCGGTTTCCGCGCGTTCGAATTTCAAACTCAAAGTGCAACCGGCACCAAGGGGTCGTTATCAAGAGGGCGTTGTTGTCTTGGGATGTTGGTTAAAGCAGGTGACCAATTCCTTCGAGCAAGGGTGATTGGCTGAAATTGGAAGAGGCGCTCTGATTGGACATAAATGCGAAAGATTCTGCCTCGACCACACACTCGGTCGACCTGCGGCTCGGAACAAGGAAGCGAGAAGGACAAGCAGCGCAGCAACGATGGAAACAGCGGACTTGGTGGTGGACGGCACGCGCACGTCGGGCAAGGATGTGCGTGAACAGAACGTCACGGCCGCGGTGGCCATCGCCAACATCGTGAAGAGCTCCCTGGGTCCAGTCGGCCTCGACAAGATGTTGGTGGACCACATTGGTGACGTCACGATCACCAACGATGGCGCCACGATCCTCAAGCAGTTGGAGGTCGAGCACCCAGCCGGCAAAGTGCTGGTGGAGCTGGCTGGCTTGCAGGACCAGGAGGTCGGCGATGGCACCACGTCGGTCGTCATTATCGCTGCAGAATTGCTCCGAGTAAGTTACCGCCGATGAGGGGGGAAATCATGAAGTGCGTGGTTGTCTAATATGTCTGTGCCTATGTGTGTCTGTTGCTGCAGCGCGCGAACGAGTTGGTGAAGAACAAGATCCACCCAACGTCGATCATTGCTGGCTACCGCTTGGCCATGCGTGAGGCCGTCAAGTACATCAAGGTCCGCATGTTCGCGCGTGTCTCTTGTTGCGCACGCTGTCATGATCATACTGACGTGGCATGTGATGGTGTTGATGTACTAACAGGAGAACCTTAGCGTTCCTGTGGATTCGTTGGGCCGTGAGAGCTTGATCAACGCTGCTCGCACGAGCATGTCGTCCAAGATCATCGGCCCTGAGAGCGAGTTCTTCGCGAAGCTCGTCGTGGATGCCGTGACGTCGGTCAAGGTCACCGAAGACGTTGGCAAGGGCAAGCAGAAGGCTCGCTACCCTGTGAGCTCCATCAACGTGCTGAAGGCGCACGGCAAGTCGATGCTCGAGACCGAGTTGGTTGATGGCTTCGCACTTAACTGCACCAAGGCCTCGCAGCAGATGCCATCGGTCGTCAAGAACGCCAAGATCGCGTTGCTCGACTTCGATCTCCAGAAGCACCGCATGCAGATGGGCGTGCAGGTCGTTGTGAACGATCCAAAGGAACTCGAACAGATCCGCCAGCGCGAGATTGACATCACGAAGGAGAAGATCCAGAAGATCATCGATGCCGGCGCCAACGTCATTTTGACGACCAAGGGCATCGATGACCTGTGTCTCAAGTACTTCGTTGAGTCCAAGTGTATGGGTGTGCGTCGCTGCAAGAAGGAAGACTTGCGCCGCATTGCCAAGGCCACTGGCGGCCAGGTCGTGTTGACTCTTGCTGATATGGACGGTGAGGAAACGTTCGACCCATCGACGCTCGGTGAGGCTGAACTGGTGTCGGAAGAACGCGTGGGCGATGGCGAACTCATCTACATCAAGGGCTGCAAGACCCGCCAGGCCACCACCATTGTGCTGCGTGGTGCCAACGAGAACATGCTCGACGAAGTGGACCGCTCGATGCACGATTCGCTCATGGTCGTCAAGCGTGTGTTGGAGAGTAACCAGCTGGTCGCCGGCGGCGGTGCCGTCGAGTGTGCCCTGTCGATCTACCTCGAGAACTTTGCGACCACGCTGGGTTCCCGCGAACAGCTGGCCATTGCCGAGTTCGCCGATGCGCTCTTGGTGATCCCTAAGACGTTGGCTGTCAACGCCGCGAAGGATGCCTCGGAGCTGGTGGCGCGCTTGCGGGCGTACCACAACACGTCACAGAGCGACCAAGCCAAGCGTGACCTCAAGTTCTCGGGCCTTGACCTAATCGAGGGCAAGGTCCGCGACAACCTGGCCGCCGGCGTGGTGGAGCCAGCTATCAGCAAGATCAAGAGCCTGCGTTTTGCCACAGAAGCAGCCATCACGATCTTGCGAATCGACGATATGATTAAGCTGAACCCAAAGCAGGAACAGCAGCAATAGGTTGCGTCAGTCTCTTAAAAACACGGTTGGTATTCGAAACTCAACTGATGGCCATCATCATCTCCTTATTCATTAGTCTGCTCCTCCGCGGCAGCAGCCTCAGCTTCGCGCTGAGCTTTGAGCTCCAACGCTGCAAGTCGCTCTTGGTCTGTCACGGGGACACCGTCCAGTTGTTTGAGGTTTGGAAGCAGGATGATCACCGACAAACGGTAGTTTTCCGAGTCAGCGATCGGATTGCCACTGAGGTTCAGATCGCCCAGTTGCTCTAGCGCAGCTAGCGTTTCGAGTGCGGCCGTGGACTCAATCTGGTTTATTGACAACCGAATAGCATGTCAGCATAGCGGAAACACGATGGTGTAAGGACCAAACAGGGCGGCTGACCTGGTTTTGCTGCAGAGCTAGGGAGCTCAGACTGCTAAGCACTTCCACACCGGCCACGTTGGCAATTCGGTTTTCGTTCTGCACAAATGTGTTAGATACGTCACAGTTACTTCAAGAACAAGAGGTGAGACTCACCAGTTCCAGGCGTTCGAGTTTTGAAGTTTCGGACGCCAGGCTTGAAAGGTCCTCAATGTTATTCCGCAACGCCTCAAGAATCGTCAGCGACGGCAGCCCCGAAAGTCCTGCAAGACTCTCAAGCTGATTCCCTGCATCAAAGTTCTCAGTGACGCTGTTACCATTGCGGTACCACTGAACGAAGTCCCTACCATGCACCTTGAGAGCGGTCACACTGCCAGATTGGATGCCCTGCAAGTTTGTGAGCTTGTTCTGTGAGATATCGAGTGACTGCGCTAGCGCACACGAGTGCATCAATAAGGTGCAAGATTGCTATGCCACAGAAAAGTGCTGAATACCTGAAGGTATGGATTGGACAGAGCTGGTGCCGTTGTGAGCAAGTTTTCAGACACGTTGGCGGCCACGAGGTACTGCAAGTCCGCTAGTGGCGCAACGTCCGCAATCTGGTTTTTCGACACGTTCACAAACTGCAAATGTGGGAAGCTCTTGATGGGAGTGAAGTCCACAATCTCTTTGTCCTGCATTACATCCGCCGATTCATCATCATCATCACCACTCCATCATCATCATCATCATCATCATCAACATCAGCTTTAGCTAGGTCACATCACACACACGTACCACGGCATCCACAGCTGTGTAAGCAAAACCAGAGTCGTCAAAAATGTGATCAAGACGCGACAGCCCCTCCAGCAACGCCTGCACGGTCGCTGCCTGCGCCACAGCTGGGTCCACCACATCCACCGCTGGTGTTTCTTCGTCCGCCATCTCGATGCCAACGCAGCACTTGTAATATGTGCCGTTTTGGTGTCACTTTGGTGGGCAACGGTTTAGAACGCACACCGTTAAGAACAGCGCATGAGCACGAAAGGTCGCGGCACGGTTGGAGAGCTCAAGAAGCGGCGAGGGGAAGCACGAGGACGGTCAAGGCACGGTCAGGGATGGCCACTCAAGCGCAGTCACACCCAGTGTCGCCGCATGCTGGCGTATTGGCGCCTGTCGCGCCCTTCGCCACGGACAACGACTCGCAGTGTACGTGGGGCGGCCTCTGGATCACCGTCTGCATGAGCCAGATCGACTCATGGTTTGGTCGATGCAGATTTACCGTGGAAGATCGCGTTCCGTGTACAGTTCCACGCCGAGAAACTCGGATTGCGCTTCCATCCTGCGCAGTTCCCTGACACGGGGAACGGCATTTATAACATTCGATTGCTGGAGCTCACCAAGGTGAGCGGATTCGGGCGGTGCATCAAATGTGTTTGTGATATATCCAAGCCTTAGCTGATGAGATCTGACTGAGCTAGGGACCAGATGGAAGTGGACCGGCGCAGCATTACAACTCAGCGCTCAAACCGGAGCAGGAGCACTTGTGAGTCTAATTGAAGTGCTCGGGTTTGTGGGAGTTGAGTTGCCAACTATCGTTGTTCCCCCTGCTTCGTCCTCTGTACAGGAAACTTCGTCCAGGCCTCTACCTCACGCACATTAATGACTCCCACTTGGAGAGCGTGCCATGCGATGTCGTCATCAAGCGACTGCAGACCGATCCACGTCCAGTAATGCTTCGGTTTGTTGATGTCGAGGCTGGCGTTGTCACTCCTCATGAGCTTCGCGACTCGCTGCGTCTGATGCCTGGCGCAGCCATCATGACACCCGAGCAAGCCAAAGTCGCCGAAGCAGTCTTACACCCATCCAAATCTCCGAAGACGTCGGCAGTGACTGCGCCAGAACCCACGGAGAGTGGCGTACCGTCTCCGATCTACAAGGTCATCTTGCTGGGCACGACCGGTGTCGGCAAAAGCAGTATCCTCGCAGTGGGTGTGAACGGTGACTCGGCTTATACCGTGAGTGTCCAAATCGCAAAGTCGTTGTGAGATTCAACTAGAGTTGCGATTATGACGACAATCTTGCTTGCGTGTAGGAACGAAGGGCCACAACTCTTGAAGCCGAGTTTGGAACCATCGAAGTGCCTGATCCCGATATCTCACACTCGAACGTGCGTCAATTCTCTTATTTCTACACGTGCTTTGATGACGCTTGCGCTCACTGGATCGATGGAATCACTTGCAGAAAATCCGAGCTCGAATTTGGGATACCGCCGGCCAAGAGCGATACCGAGCTATCACACGCTCGCACTACCGCCGTGCGGACGGCGCATTGCTTGTGTACGACGTCGCTGACCCAGAGAGCTTTGACAAGCTGGGAGAATGGCTCAAGACACTACGTGACACCGCTGGCGAGTCACTCAAGTGTATCATGGTCGTCGAAAACAAGATCGACCAGCTCCCCGAGTGGACCGGCAAGACCAAGCCGGGTCGTCCGGCCACTTACGTGCAAGAAGCAACAGTGCAGGCATTTTGCAAGGACCAAGGCCTGCTGTTTGCACGGACATCGGCCAAGATGAATGCTGCTGCCTTCAAGTGGGAAGGACGAAAGGTAGCCGATGTGGTGAGCCAGTTGGTGCTCAGCATCCATATGACGACGCTAGCCCGAGGTGCCAATGCGTCAGGGCAGGCTGCAATCGAGGCATCTGGTACCGGTGATCGCGTTGTGCTGCAGGACGAGCCCAAGAAAGCCAAAAAGAATTCATCAGATTGCTCTGGCTGTGGCAAGTAACCTCGTAATATTAATCCATGTTTGGTTTTTATGCTCGCCTCTCTACCCTATGCATTTCGTTTTGGAGGCACCGGCGATGATGGCGCCGTTCCAGGGACTACTGGAGCGGGAGCTGGCACAGGCTTGGCGTACTTCTGCTGCTGCTGGCGACAAAATGTGCTTGGACATTGGTGAACTGGAGCTAGGAAGCCACTGCGCTCCAGTTCTTCGAGATAGCCGTCGTACTCGAGGCGCGAACAAAACGAACCGAAGCCCAGCATATCCCTGCGTTTCATTTATTCAAGCACGCAAGCCACATCAAGTTTCGGTGTTGACCCTTTCACCACGAGTGCACAGACGTACATGACGGTGTTGTGAATGCTCAGTCCAGAGAGAATACATTCGGTCGTCGGAAGCGATGCCTCAACGAGCCGGATACCGAGCTCAGCGGCGCTGTCGTCATTGGAAACGAGAGATGTCTTGAACAGTTTACGCTTCTCGAAACACTGAATGCATGACGACCGACCCGGAATGACAGATACCACCTCACCAGTGATGCCGTTGGGGCGAACAAAGACGTACACAAAGCGGAGGCCCAGTTCGCAGCACAGCTCATTTAGCAGTATTGCCAGATCACCATCAGCGACACACAAGAACACGACATTTAGATCATCGTGTGTGAGGCGAGACAGCCTGACACCCCGTCCTTGATTTGGCCCGTTGCCGCCGTCATCGCTGTCGATGTCGTCGTTGTCGTCATCATCATCGTCGTCACTTGAGTCAGAGTGTTGTGGCGGCAGGAGCTTGGATCGCAAGGCACTGACTAGCTCAACGGGCACTCGTAGCGAGAGGTTCGCAGTGAGTACGTCAACGTCCGGGTTGACGGCAAGGAGGTGCGCGGCCACCTGGTCCTCACGCTTCCGACCAACGTCGCTGGCTTTGTAGTGCATGTAGTCGAGATCTGCCATCGTGACGGGCGCGTTGTCAATGAGCAGCAGCTTCTTGACGCCACTGTGCCATCCATCAAGACATTAGCAATTAGAACTGTGCAATACAAGCAGCCATTCATTGCGCTCCTTACTATCTGGAGAATGCCTCCGCTGTGAGTGCTCCGAGCCCGTTCAGTCCGACAACCATGACTCCGATGGATTGGAGTCGCTGTCGACAAGTCACTGGTTCAGTAGTGCATCATCCATGCCGCGCAACAGACTCGCAACCGACCTCAATGCCATGGACAACACCACGGTCGTTGTTGGCCAGGATCCGTCCGTACGGGTTCGTCTCATTGAGCTCAAGCGATGAGAATGACAGCATCAACTTGGGCGGCCGACTGGTGAACTCCATTTTGGATGCGAGGCGCAGCGCTGTCTCAAGCACACCACCGTCCGTCAGCACCCAGCCACCATCAACACCACCATGGACACCGGCGTGTCATGCACACCATTCTGCAAGTCGCGCACGCTGGCTTGCAGCCGGCGCACCTGGTGCGCAGTCTTCTCTTCGGAATCCATGGTCGCCTCCAGCAGTCAGCAGCGGCCAGTCACGCCGCGAAGAGGCACGAACAATCACGGACCGTCATCACCACCATCATCAACAGTATCTCCATCACTTCTGACCGACGCTCGCAGCAACAGGAACTTCAATGCGATCCAGCAATGTCCCACGACCTGCAGGTGCGTCGAAGGACACGTGCTGATGGTCTACTAGTCATTGATTCACGCATGGGCAGGTACTGTAGCACCTGTCCCGGCACCTGATTAGTATTTTATGTATTCCACCTCACAAACAAAGGTGTGATTGTTCTCCAAGACGGCGCGTCATCCCCTTTGGAGCTCTTCTGTGGATGGACTTCAACATCGCCCACCCCTTCCCAGAATTCGATCAATCGAACCGACCGGGCAACCGGAGCGCGGTCTCGTCGTCACAGATCGCGGCGCACTCATCAATCCGCCAGTGGCCGTGCAACAATGGCGCGCAGCGTGCTTGACGCAATGCTGGAGCTGGAGCTCGCGCACGAGCGCCTCGATGTCATGCGCCGCTGCCATGAACTGGCCATCGAGACGTTCCTGCCGCCATCTCCACCTGAGGCAACACCGACGGCAATTGCGTTGCCACCGCCACCGATGCACTTGGTCGCAGCACCGGAGGACGACGATCACGGCGACGACGATCACGGCGATGGTGGTCGTGTATCTGAGCGCTCACAGCCATTTGGTGTGACGCTGGTTGATCAGGAAGCACGGCCTCACCATCGACACGGCACGCGCTACACGTTTGAGCTGCACAACAATGGTGTCAACAAGCACGTGTCGTGCACGCACAAGGAATTCCAGCAGCTAGTAGAGCTCCTGCGAGCAGAGTTCCCACATCAACTGGAGGACAACTACGTGGTCGACACCTGGAAGATCGGGTAAATGGCTTGCATGACTTGATGAGACCGAGTGACCAACTGGATCGGTGGTCTCATCACGCGCGCTGCGATGCTTGCTCGTTCAGGTTCTGGAAGTTCCAGCGCGTGGTTGCACAGTCAGCGCAGGACGTGCTACGCACGTTGCGGCAGCTTCTGACGGTGCCCGAGGTGCTCGACCACGCTCTGTTCCATCGCTTCCTCGACCTCAGTGATGTAGAGACCTCCTCATTCTCTACGCTTGCAGCACAAATGCGCGAAGAATCGGAATATGCCATGCGCATGCATGCATTATTGCTGAGTGAAACAGAGCGCTATCGTCAGCGTCAAGACCTGGCAAGCTTCGAGATCGCCGAAACCATCTGCGCAAAGTACTTCTTGGCAATGCGGTATGTGTGCACTGAGCCACTGCGGCAACCATTGCTTGCGTACGACCACGAAATGGTGAGGCAGAGCTACTGCTATTCACGTATGATTAAGCTTTCTGGCAAACACTGACGGTTAAGGGCATGATATGCATCAACTTCATGCGCAGGTGTTCGACATCTGGCCACCCAAGCTCTCGCATCGCACTCGGGTGGTCACTGGTCCAGGTGGCCACAAGTACTTTCGGGTGTGGCGGAAAGGTCGACTGATCTACCTCACCGACATGTTCGGCAATGACGTCGCTCAGATCGAGCTAGCTCCGCCGCAGTTGCCGCAGAGTTCGTGCTCGATGTACCTGGTCATTCGGCGAGCATTCCCAGCGTGTCGCCAGCACCAGATGGACGGCCAGAAGCTCCACTTCTTGCCATGCTTCATCTTGTCGTACGACGCGCGCACGGCCGCCCCAGCCATGCGGTTTTCGATTCGAGCGCTGCCGTTGGCGTGTGGCTTCACGAGTCTCGGCCACATCTCGGTCGCGTGGCACGGCACAATGGCCACGAAGCAAACAGCCACAGGACAGCTCGAGCTCACGGCTCGTGACAATGATGGCTTCACGTTCTTTCTCGGTGAACTCAATCGCGGCAGTGATCCGATCCAGCTCTTGGTCCACCCCGGTCAAGACATCATCACGCTGCTCACTCTCGGGTTAGCCATGGACACGCTGCTGGATGCGCGACGTCGGTAGCAGCGATCGCAAGGGTTTTACCCAAATCGGTGGAATTGTCAAAATGAACTGTATGGACAGGGAACATCAGTGATGAGTGGAATGCAACTGGATGACGGCAACATCACTAGAAATTAATATGAAGTGTTGATTTGCTATTATCGTGGAGAATGAAAAATTCACGCCACTGCTTATGGCACCCAGCACCAGCGATCTTAATGCGATTGAGCGCGTCGTGTGTGGAGCCAAATAGATATGCGAAGGCGCTGCCGTTTTTGATCTTTCCGTGCGCAATATCCACACGCTGGTTGGAAGGCGACACTGTGGGTGGGACATTCGGTTGTTGTGGTTTCCACCTCGAAATCGAGGTTTTTGACCATCTCCAGCTTCAAGATTGGCGGTAGTGCTCCAATTATTGGACGGAATTTGGCACCTGCGCGCATGTCGAGCGAATGCCATTCCTGGTTTCACGCTGGACGTGGACGTGACGGACGGAAGGCAGGCAAGCATGCGCTACCACCACCAACGTCATGGCGCGATGCTGGCCGCAATGCTGGCCAACGAGCGCCAGCGAGCTCATCCGCGCTGTGATGCGCTGGTCATCGACAGCTTCATGCCCACTCCACCGTCCGAGAGCTTGCCCACGGCCATGGCCATCGCAGTGCCACCGCCGCCAGCATACCTGCTGAACACCTCCAGCGAGCACCATGGAATCACGACGCAGCACGTGCCAGCTGCTACTGACGCTGTCACGCCCGTGGTTGCTGCAGACATGGAGCCTCCGCGCGTGCAGCAGCTTGGTGTGTCGTTGGTGCTGCAGCAGCCTTCCCGATGTAGTCATGAAGCAGGGACGTTGGTGCTGCGACTGCAGAACGGCGCGGTCGACAAGCTCGTGACGTGCACACACACCGATTTCCAGCAGCTCATGGCAAGGCTGCGTGCAATGTTTCCTGGTCAACTCGCGTCTCGTTGCCTCCACAGTAAGAAGATGAGGTGAGTCTTTCGTCGCAAAGGGTTTGGCGGCGCTTGTGCTCATGCTGGTGTTGTTAATCAGGACCTGGAAAAAGGATCGATTGTATGTCAATGCGGCGCAGGACGTGCTCCACAACATGCGCCAGCTGGTGATGATCCCCGTCGTCCTTACCAGTGCGTTGTTCCATCGTTTTGTTAAGTTCACGGCAAATGAGGCTGTTCTGATTACCGAACTGGTAAACCAGATGCGGGATGCTGAAGCACATGCCGCACGTGTGCACAAGCTGGCCGCGATTGAGCGCGAATACGCAGCGCATGTGGCCTCGTTGTTAGAACAGGAGGCCGAGCGTAGCGCTCAGCTCCAGCATCACGCCGACTTTGAGATGGCTGAAATGGTCTGCGCCAAGTATTTCCTCGGAACGCGCTACGAGTGCGGCGAATCGCTGCAGCTGCCATTGCTTACGTTCGACCACGACATGCCATTGACGATACACGCACCCAAGAAGCTGTCTCATCGCAGTCGCGTAGTCACTGGCCCCGGTGGACACAAATTCTTCCGCGCGTGGCGTAAGGGCCACTTCATGTACTTGTCCGACATGTTCAGCAATGACCTCGCGCAGATCGACCTGGCGCCGCGCCAGCTCCCGTTGATCCTACAGACCAACGTCAAGTTCAGCGTCATCCGGCGCGCGTTTCCAGCGTGCCAACGGCATCAGCCCCAACAACCAACGTTCGATTTGCTGCCATCCTTTGTCGTATCATCGGATTCACGCCGGCCAGACCCATCGGAGCGGTTTTCCATCCATGCATTGCCGACGGCGTCCAGCGTCACTAACCTTGGCAGCATTTCCGTTGGCGCCAAGTCTTCCACCACCAAGATCCTCCGACTCACCACGCGCAACGACGACGGATTCAAGTTCTTTCTGGGAGATCTTTCCCACGACGGGGACGCCACCCAGCTCCTGGTGCATCCAGGCCAGGACGTCATCACCGTCCTGATGCTCGCCCTGACTGTCGACGCGCACATGGATTCGAAACGGCGGTGACAAAAAGCGGTATGGTGTGCCTGTGCAGTACCGTCCCGGCGACAGTATATTCCGGTATGAGAGGGCGGATCAAGCGGCGTCTAGAGGTGTAATTTTGCATGTTTAAGTCATCTCAATAATGTTGCGCGTTGTGTTTACGCGCCATTGGCGCAACATAAGCTCGGTGTCACAACTGTCTCGGCCGTGACGCTGATGATGCCAGCGACGGCGATGACCCGTTCGCTGGTCTCGGCCTCGATGCAGCGGTGTGCGGCCATGCAGCGTACACCGCGGCAGCGCAGGCGCAGATACATACGCGTGCCACTCTCCATGATGCGCGTGCTGGCGCTGGCGCTGCTCTTTGGCCCCGCAACCTCGCTACGCATCGAGCGGTACGTGGCTTCATTCTCCACGCGTCACGCTGTCCATTTCTCACCGACGCACTCGCTCGATGCGACCTACGCTGCTGTTTTGGTTGCGCTCTGCTTGATCTGCGTGCTGCCTTTGCTGTTGTTTAGGCCTCGCCACTACCTGATGACCCACGTGTGCGTTGCGATTCTCAATGCGGTCATGCCTTTCCACGGTTATTGATGATGGTGATGACCTCGTTCATGTGTGTGTGTGCTATGTCATATTTTTATTAATACTTAGATCGGGCGAGTTCACGAATCGCTCGCAGCTGCAGTTCTACGGCGTGGAAGCCGTCAAGACTGAGCCATTCGACGCGTGCACGCCGTTGCAGGACCAGGACCTGAGTGGTCGCATCGCCATCGTGCAGCGCGGCAGCTGCAACTTCGTCATGAAAGTCTGGAACGCACAGAAGGCCAATGCATCTGCCGTCGTGGTGATCAACAACGAGCATCAGCCACAGTATGTGACTCGGTGTCAGTGCTTGCCGGGGAAGTAATTGGCGGCTGACTCACGCCCTATGTCCTCGGCTTCATTGCTACAGGAAACCACCGAGGATTCTGATGCAGCGCGATGAGAACGCGTCGCACGTACACATCCCGTCCGTGTTTGTGTCGCATTTTGATGGCGATCGCAGCCTCGAGCACATGTTCTTCGCACCACCAGGGGAACCAGTGCTGCTCACGATCGACGAGCACGGAGAACGTCTGTTGTCGCTGTTTCCAGATCCATTTGGTTCACTGTCGTTATCGTTGACTGACGCTCTCTGTATGTTCGCTGTTTGAATAGTGCCGGATGAAAAGTCGTCGGGTCGCGTGCTCAAGCGCGTGTTTGCGTACGCTTTCCTGCTGTCGGTCATCTGCTTATGCTCCAGTGCCTTGAGTTTGCTGTCGTCGGGTTTGTTTCGATGGATCACTCGCGTGACTCGAACTCGCGCGTCCAACAAACTGCCGATAATCACGTACGAGAAGGAACTACGAAGAGTGCTGATGCAGGCAGCGCATGCGTCAACCAAACAGGCGTCGACTTCGAGCCCGAAAACACCGCTGGTCAATTTACTCGAGGAGACCGCGGCCACAACTATCGTGACGGCCTGCGCTGGCTCGGACGATCCAACCGCGTTGGTTGCTGACGCAACGAGCAATCCTGTCAGCACACCATGCACTGATGCGGACGTGGATGTGTGTTCCATATGTTTGGACGATTTCGAGCTGCAAGAGCGTGTCAAGGTAAGTCGATCACAAACGACGCGACGGATAAAACAGAACTGCAAATAAGCTGTACGATATCATGTTTCTTTCGTTGCAGGTACTTCCATGCCACCATTTCTTTCACGTCGACTGCATTAATCCATGGCTAGAACGGCGGAGTGGATGCTGTCCGCTGTGTAAGCAAGATGCGATTCCCAGTACGTTGCCCCCACTAACTCTGTGACGACATCGCGCTGAACTGACCATTTTCTCTGCAACATTTTCTGTTCAATCAGAAACAAAGAAGACCCTGCTTGGGCTTTCGATTCCGATGCTCGACCAGCTATTGCAGCAAGAGCACGTACGTTATCCGTCGATCTTGACGACTGTGGATATTGGAAACGACGATTTGACGTGTGGTTGCATATGTTGGCAGATTTTCCATGCATTATTCCTGATGTTACCCGCTAGTCTCGTGAGCTGCATCATCGTCAACTCTGCAGCGTCCATAATCCGAAATGTCTGGCCATGAAGCACCAACTGGTCTGCTGCGACCCCGTGCCCAGCCAGGCTAAATTGTAGGCGTCAATACGTCAAATGAGCTGTTATTTATCAGGAAACAACACGTCTCCCAGCTGTTCAGCTCTCTTCTTCGTCGATGGCCGTCAACGGCGCCCGCTCGTCGTGTTCATTTTGGTCGTGAGATCCCTGTCCCGCAGCCTGGCGCGCGCGATTGGCTGCCGCTGCTCGTTTGAGCCGATAGAATGCATATCGAAGCTGTGTCCGCGTCGACGACATCTGGTGGAAGCGATTGACACCAAGCAGCTTGAAGATCGAGAGCGCAACTTTGTACGGGTCCGTGTACGACTCGACTAGCCCAAGTTCTTGCTCGAGATCGGTTGGCTTGGGTGACAGGATCGTTCGCCGAGCATGCGTTGGTGAGCCTTGGTATCTGGTGCCGTGGGGACCGTCAGCACGGAGTTCCGAGAGACTTGACTTGATTATCTTGGCCATACCCGCGATCTTCACGAAGTAGAAGGCACATGTTAGCGCCAGCAGCACAATCAGTGCAATGCACTGCGCGCTGTTGGCGACCTGGACGAAGACGAAGATCATCGCCAGCTCGAGTAGCACTAAACACACGAACGCGATCGTGTAGGCGGACTGCGCGATGTGCCCCCGTCCAGGCGTGTACGGCACAACGTAGAAGAACGTGTACTTCTCGGTGAAAAACTTGACGTAGAAGTAGACGGCGCCAAACGGTGTGATGATCGGAGTGATCATGGTGCCGAGCAACATGACGAGGAAGACGCTGAGGATGACGGCGTAGTCATGGCCGAAGTAATACGGCCATGGTTTGCGTGCTGCAAGCATTTCTTCCGGTGTCAACGAGCGCGAGTGCACCCACGGCTGGTACACAAGCCGCTCCGCACTGCGTGTGAGCTCAATGATCGACCCAAGGAAAGTGCGCTGACAAACGTAGGAGATGAAGAACGTGCCCGACACTTTGTACAGAAACGACTCGACGTACGTCTTGCCATCTTTGTGGAGCCCACTAAATGCCAAGTACACGGCAGTGACACCAATGCACGGCAAAAACACGGAGCTCTTGGGATAGCATCACCGACAACGACAACGTTAGCCGTGATGGTTACAACTGCAAGAACCACCCATAATGATCCACTACGCACCACAACAAGGTAGATGAAACCTTTGATCAAGAAGCTCTTCATGCGTCGCGACTCACTGAACGACGGTTCCATCATTGTGATGTGGTACAGGAAATTCAGCAACAACCAGTTGACGACGATCTAGAATGGCAAACAAACAATCAGTGGCGATGAACGAACGAGGTCACAAGATGGTACGCACCAAAAGAAGAGATGGCAAGTACGAGGCAATCATTGTCACTATAACTGAGTGGCGCGCGTAAAGATCACGGTAGATTCCGCTGCTGGAATCGAGCTTGACGTAAACCAGCACAGCAGTGGGCGTGGAAAACAGCAAGAGCAAGCCAATCGTCAGAAGTTGTCGAACGAGGAAACCTGAGATGTGGCGGAACGAGAACGGTCGGTACTCGAGGTTTTGCCACAGCACATCGTCTGGCTCCGGTGCGCTGGTCAGGATCAACGACGACAAATGCGGCGCCACCTGGCTCGAGGATCGACGCTTGTTCTCGCGACGCTTGCCAGTCTGAACGAAGTACGCAACGTCTGATACGTGGTTGAAGCACCGACCACCGAGCGACTGACCACGAATCAAGTTGACGAAGTCATTCCTGGTGCTGGGCGAATCGAATGTTACAAACGCAGCCCCCGAGCATTTACGATTCTCGTACGACTCGATGGCTTCCTCCGGGAAAAAGTCTAGTTCTTCATCCAGCGCACGGATGGTTGCCGCGATCTCTGGATCAACCACGATGCGATCGCTTCGTGGAATGCTCGTGTACTCGGGCGAGTTGGTGCGTTTGACTTCCTCGTCATTGCCACAGCAGCAGCAACATAGCCTGCGTAGAGCGCCCTGGCTAGGGCAGTGATGTCGAGCGTGATACTTACAAGGTCGGCACCGAGTCCACGATGCGACCACTTCCAGCGGTTCCGGAACCATTACAGAGCCTGGGCACCAGAGCATATTGCACGACATCGCACCACCTTCGTAAAATCTGTCCAACTCGCGGAGGCGATCCAAGCGTTGCGCCAGCGAGCGTCGATGACTGAGCATATGATGCAGTTTGGTCAGGTCATGGATGACAGTGACCTCGACGATGCCATCAGGATAGTATTCTGATAAAAGACTACGCAGCTTCTTGCTCGTCATTGCTGATGGCAACCCTGACTGAATGAAGATGCTGCGACCACCCACGATCCGCTTGGAGCGTCGACGCAGAGCCGAGATGAACGCATTTTGCCTGCGAGACGTATTGACAGACGCGATCATCAGACCAATTAACGTCGAACTAGCGTTGCACCATGAATTCCTCGCAACTCTCACCGAACGAGGAATATCAAGACTGCGATGGCTACGAGATAGCAGTATGCCACGTGCGCCCAGTACCATTCGCTGCGCAAAGGCACGTTGCTAAAGGTTGTGTGCTGGAATGACTCGGCCGCCGACGTCGTGCGCTTGTTGCTTGATAAATAGTTCTACGAATGCCATCAATCATGTCGATGAGCAAAAGCACAACTAGCCATCAAGCGCATAACACAAGAAACGTACCACGGGTAACATGGCGCCAACACTGAAGATCGTCAGCAATGCGAACAAATGACCAGCGTCCAAGTGGAAGCGCAGAGACAGCGCCGCCGGGATGCCGCACGTGTTGCTCACGTACGTGCCGTCACACGGCGTGGCCCAGAACTTGGCCATGCGTTCGCGTACCGAGTCTCCCATGATGTCGTGGTATCGCTTGGCAAACGCTGGGTCGTCCAGCGCGTCGAAGTTGGCGCGTTCAAAGAGCCCCGTGTGGTTGCGCTGCCAGATGGGCAGGTGCACGTGGTGCACGCGTCGCCACGCGAAGAACGTGAGGCCGCCCAGGAACACGAGCATGTTGAACGCCAGCTCCCACCAGATGCCCTCCCAGCCCTGCGACGGCTCCGTCACGACGATGGCCGAGCTGTCCGCGCCCAGGCGGTAGCGATCCACGTCACCGACGAGCTGGTACGTGAGGTAGAAGCGACCTTCTTCGAGACCGTAGATCTCGATGGAGCGCGAGAGCACCTCTACGTCGCCGGCAGGGTCGGTGTTGGTGAACCACACTTCGTTGGGCTTGACGAGCGCCGGTCGCTCCGTGTTGTTGCCGTCGATGACCGTGAGCTGCACGCCCACGGCCGTGCCAGGGAGGACGTCGCACTCGATGTCCTGCTTGGTGCGCCGACCCAGGTAGACCGTGGTGATGCCCGTGGGCACGTCCACGACGTTGCGCAAGTCCGCTGCATGGACCGGCGAAGCCGGCGATAGCCACACCCAAAGCCACAGCAGCGCAGTGAGACGCATGAACACAGCGACGGTGGCCATGGCCGGCGGCGCCATCCAGCTGAGCTCGTCACTGGCGCACCCGTTCGCAAGAATCCAAGGATCGCGCTGTGTAAAACACATTTTTCATCGGTGGAAGTGGCTGTGTAATATTGTCACGCTTTCGTAGCGCACAAGTACTCGTTTGGATGGGCTCGTAGGACAACAAGTACCAACGTGTGCATTTCTCATTCATGCATCGTGCTTCGTACCTTCAAACCGCCATGGCTGCAGATACACACGAAGTCCGTGAAAGCTGGCCTTTCTGTGAAAGCTTCTCAGTTTGGCACTTGCCGGAGTGGCAGCCATGCGTTGCGTTTGGCGTCATGGTCGTTTCTAGCTGCTCAACTTCGCGAATCAGGTCTGATCGAGGTCAATTTGGGCGACTTACGCTGCATTATCGTCATGATCGTGACCATGTCAAGGTGGGGCAGACTTGCAATTCTGCGTGCTCATATGACTCAACCTTTTCTGTTGTTCTCAATGGAGCCTGAACGCTGTTGTGTGTATTGCTTTTAGCATTGTTGAGAAATCTTATCAACACGCTTGCACAAACAAACTACGCATCGGATTCCCATCCTGAATCGATGGAGCTCGGCGGATGCGGCAGATGAGAACTTCGCAGCTCGTCTTCCTTCTGCTGTTGCTGTTGTCGTTCGTGCTGATGTTGTTGTCGTTGTTCCTGCTGCTTTTGTTGCTGTACGAGAATCGTATCAAGATGATGACAGATCTCGATCGCGCGCAGCAGCTCCTCTTTGCCGGACCGGTAGATGAACAACTCGTATAGGTCGTTACGCAGCTGCAGTAGTTGCAATGCCACGGCTTTGTCGGAAGTAGGCGAGTGGTAAATGCCTTCGACCACGGCTTCGAATGACTGCTCTTGACCTCGCCATTTCAATGCCAGCGCTACCCACTCTTGTTCCAGCTGCTGTTGACGCAGGGTCATGGGTGCATGTGGACTGCGCGCTGGGCGTTCTAGAGGACGATAGCTCGTGACACTGAGAACGCCGTTTGACAGCATTGATAACACGACCGACACGAACACACGCGATGGCATCAACTTGTCCAGACGACGCTGCTTCACGGTGTTGACGAAGACATTCCGCAGGTCGCGACCAACGGCGCCGAGGGAATATGGGGAAAGACAACTCACAAATCCTTCTACATCCACGAGCGAGCCGACCGTGCTGGTTCGTGAAACTGAGAATGATTGCACTGCGGCTTCGTGGAAAAGCTCGCGGGCCCACTGCGCGAATAGATGGAAATGATTCATCTGGGAGCGATATCGTAGCAGCAAATCCACAAAGGCATCGAAGTACACCCATTGAGACTGCAATTGTTCCTGTGGTAAATGAGTCAAATTTGACGTCGAGAAACTTGGGAGCAGCGAGTTCGGCTTTCCTGTGGGCAGAGGAGTCAATGCCGTCGAAGTGAAGGATCGATGCTGATTACGGCGAACAAGCGGGCTTCGAGCAGCAGTGAAGTTGTACTGCTTGCTATGAAACTGGTTGGCGTTCGTCGCACGCATTAACGTCACCGTCTCCGGCGAAGAGGGCGACGTCGGGCTCGTAGCAGACGCCTTCATGGCAACATGGGAGGTCGAGAACTTCGGAAGCAGCGCTTCCAGCTGATTGTAGCCGCTCGATGGAAGATACCGCCGATAAATTAGGTTGTCCGATTCGATAACGTGAACATCGGCAGCGAGAATGCTGGGTTCCTCGTTGACATGAAACAGTTGCTTGGCAACAGCGAAGGCGTGAGTCAAGCTAATCACTTCTCGCATGCACAGCGGATCCAGAACTGGTTGTCGGGTGTGATTGGCGTCATGGTTGTCGACAGTCGAAGCCAGACGTCGGCACATGCAGAAGAAGACGAGTTCATCTAGCGACCGTTCGTGGTTCATAAATGCCTGAAACCTGCGAACATCCAGATCCGATTCCACGAACAACTCCAAACAACCAATCAAAGAAGCCATAGCAGCATCGACGAGTGATTTCAGGCCGAGTTGACAGTAAAAATGGTGGTTGATGACCGACAAGATGTCACAATCCGGCATCAATGTCGACGCAGAAGGTGCTGCGCCCATCCGAATAAATTGATGCCAGTCATCACACGACATGGCAAGGCCACAGCGATACCGCAGAAAGAGTGCCACTGAAGCTTCTGGCGCGCTGTTGATTTTCCCCAATACCGTGGCGTAAATGTCGGAGATGAACTGTTTCAACCACACAAGCTTCTTCTTTTGATCACGCGATGGCCCAATGATTGCCAAAAGTTCCTCAGTTGTGTCGTTCTGCTCGTGCACATTCTGCTCCGGCGAGAAAAGTGACAAGTTCCACAGAGTATCATCCAGGTGAAAGTCGCCATTGTCTCCAACTTGCGGGCTTTTCCCAAACGAAGGTACAACCATACGAGATGAAGCGTCAGCATAGTTTGATTCGGGCTGATCTTCATCGCGATGCGCAGTCGACGGAGCTGCATCAACAGTATTACCCGTCAGAGGACGGACCATATCTTCATAGTTGATGTCCGACTCCGCTAACAGATCGCTCGTCGACGTAGCCTTGGAGATAAATGGCAGCAGAGATTGTGTGTGGGAGATTGAGCGTTTGATGTCCATTTTTGATTCTTGATGGCTCAACGTTGGCACTAGGTGGCTTGATCCTTTCATTCGCATTATCACCGTGTGGAACAATGCTACCAAGTTTTCCGCTTGCCTGATTTTTTGCGCCATTGCATCGCGTACGTCCTCATCTGGCACTGCTGTGCGTTCTGCTAGGGAATCAGACGGTGATGCAGCTGGATCAGCTCCCCGTGAATTTGCATCGGCGTCTTCGGCATCCAAGATTTCCATGATCTGCCTCCTCCGTCTCACTCGTCGAGAGCGTTCGTTCAGAATTGCGAACGCAGCCGTCATTTCGCTAAATCGATGTAATAGCGTCAGCAAATCTTCGTTTGGCAGGAACTGTGGTTCGATAGGCTCTTCTTCCTGTTCATCGTCATCATCGACAGTTGTTAGCTGTTCCGCTTGTTGTCCACTTGGTTCCTCGGGAGGGCTTGTTGACTGAGGATGCTGGGATTTGTTGCGTTGGAAGTGTAGGTAGCTGTGTCGCTTGAGTTGCCGCCGTCTCTTCATCAAGTAGGATCGGACATTCGCTTGCAGTAGCTCAATTGCTGCCTTTTCCTTTCGACGACGATAAATCGTCTGAACCACCGCTCGTCGATGCAACACATGCTTCCGATCACGAAAGCCTCGGAATGAACGCTGAATCTCTAGAGCTGCAATGCGCTTTTGCTCACGCATCGCAATGCGATGCTGTTCTTTGCGAAGCTGATACCGTTGGAATGCGCTTTGAACACGCGCTGCCGCGATGTTTTCTTCAACTAAAGAATCGTGCGAGGTTGGTTTCCTGTAAACTTCACTGAAACGTCCGTGACCGCGACGCTGTCGACGCCAGCGAGCCTCGTACAACTCATGTTCGTCACCTTCTTCGCCGTCTTCGTCATCAATGATGCGCCGAAGGGGACGCGGCTGCATGAACGAAGGAGACGCAAATTGCGCCGCTTCGTGCTCGTACGCCTTCAGAGCTCGATCAACCAAAGCTTCGTTGTCATTGACCGATTCTTGATGTTGTTTCGCCAGGTCCTCGATTTGTTGCTCTCGTTTCGACACGTCATAGCGGAGCTCGTTAATCAATCTCAACAGCCGTAGAATCGCGGCATCGTGGCGTTCTCGGATTTCTGCTAAGAGGTCGCTTTGTTCCCTGCAAATGCACTGAATTTGACGCGCTAGCTCCTGAAAGCAGATGGAATACATATGTGCTTCTCCCTTGGTGTATTCCACCACCAATTCCACATACTTCTGTGGGGAGATCGTGTGCGAATTGGTGGCTGGTACCTCGGGGATCTGGGTGCGCATCTTCTCCAGGGTTTGCCTGAGGTAGATCACTTGTTGTCTAGAGGAAGGAGTGAGAGCTGGGAACACGATGGTCTCCCATTGCTTCGATGGCTGCAGAAACGCGGATTGGTAATGCGACGGAGGATAACGCTCCACGGGCAAGACACCATTCGTCTCGAGGACAAAGAACTCGCGTGGAATTGACGATATCTGGTCTATACTCACACCTACATCACCGCCGACAGGCAAGGCTGAAGGCGAGGCTGGTTTCTTGGCTGTCGGGACAATGCGCTGCACACGAGGTGATGGAGTGCCCACTCCACTCCCTCGCTTTGTCAACGCAAAGCCAGGCTTTGTTTCCGGAATGTTCAGCGGAGGCAACATTGTCGTGAGCTCCACGCATTGATGAGCAACGAAGGTTCTCGCCTTTCACGGCACACACACGCGGCTCGATCGGAGGTTTTCCTCCGCGGGCTATTTGTGGTCATCAGTGGTTGGGGCGAAGTTCTGATCTGGCTGCTGCGTGACCACAACCTGAACATGTTGATCAATAGGATTGTGGTCTTCTGAGAGATCGACGGATGCCCGGTGGGTGACTGGTGTTGTCACAAACAATTGCGCCATCTTCTGCTGAAAACGAGTTGCGTAAGGCCTTGGACCGATGGCGGATAGACCACGCGGGTCTTTCCGAAGAATTGTCGTCTTGTACACTCGCTCTGCTTGCTTTCCAATCGTCCATCGCTGCAAAATGTCGACTAGCCCGAAGTAGTACGTGCCTGGGCCCGACACTTGGTTGACGCAATACCGATGAAGTCGGATGCTGGGACCTTCCACCGAAGAAAACTGCCGCTGCAATTGCACGTCGCTGGCGTCTTCGATTGGGAAGGAGTCTTCTCGAACCATCAAAACCAGGCTGCCTCCATCGTTGCAACTCGCACTGTTGTTTCGACTTACGGGCATATGCTCAGTCGCGCCCGGTCGTGGCGCTGTTGTTTCTCCAACAACGACAAATTGAGCATAGTGAATACCAATCAGCAAACTGTAGTCCATGATGCCATTGCTAGCAAGAAAGTTGCTGTCTCTGGTAAGTTGCTTCAACAGTTGCGATGCCGTTCCGGGCTCAAGCTTCAGCCGCATCTTCAAATCGTTATCGCGCAAAACGATGTCAGCGTAGTGTTCAGCTCCAGTCGACTCACATGACGCAGCTTTGCGATCACCAAACACGAAGAATCTGTTGCACTTGGAGCAGCGATACTTTTCACCGAGTACGCACGCTGGGGCGTTGCGATCAACCCACGATCCTTTGATGTCATAACGGCGATGAATCACTTCTGTAGTGCTCAAGATGTTGCCCATCACAACAAAGTAGAAGATTTGTCCATACATTTTCATCGCGTGAAATCCGAAAAATCTTGGCAGCAACGTGTTTGGGTTCCACTGCAGATATCGTACATACTTCGGAAACAGCTCTAGCAGTACGGCCTTCTCGCTTGACGTCATGCTTTTGACAAGATACTTGCGATCGCAGGTGTTAAATATGAACGCTCCACTTCTGCCTTCACTGATTCGCTCGTTTGCGGTACGGCGGAATGCGAATACGTATTCTGCGTCATCAATGCCGTACATGTGGCGAATCGACGCAAATACACGGGGCTGAAAGTCGTAAAACTGCATCTCTTTCATCGACATCGGAAGGAACGAAAACAGCGGAGTTGACTGACGATCAAGAGCTTCAACGACTCGGATAGTTGAACTTCGGGTTTCTGCCACTTTCGATAAGGACATCGAAGAACTCAGTTGACGAAGTTCTCGCTTCGGGGAACGTTGCCAATCTAGATGAAACGTCTGATTCGACAAGATCCGCCTGTGCAATCGATGATAGTGCTCCACTGACTCCACGATACCGGTCGTGGCCATTTGAATCATCTGCCTTCGCAGCGCAGTGTTCAGCTCTGGTTTCAGGAGAAGTTCCAGTTCTCTACCACTGGAGGCTGAGAGAGAAGTTTCTTCGCTTGGTCGCGGCGAGGTAACGCCCAGACCACCGAGTTGACTATGTCTGGGAGGTCGAAGTATCATCGAGTGAAGACTGGGTCCATTGACCACCAGCCACACACTGATGTTAAGCCCTCCGCGAGCTGCATGCAGGGATGCGCTCACATTGACGAGCTGCTGGAACGACTTCTTGCCGAGTACATCCTTGATGGCGGAAGAGTTGGTCATTGCAAACAGGCACAATATCATCAACGACCAGAATATATAGATGGAGCATGTGACAAGACCATTCGTCAGCACACGCTTTCGTATCTCGAACGTTTCTTCGAGTCCTCTGTGAAGTCGCCTGAAATTCACATTTTCATTAGACTTCTGAGTTTATACAAAGATTGCATGGTGGCAACTTACCGTTTGACGAACACAATACAAAATCCACAAAATATGAGGTAGACAAGTACCCAAATATGATACGAAAGCCATCGGTGCCAGAAGAAGCCTTGCAGATCGGTATTGCTGTGGAACCAGTAATACCGATGTTCCAACACCACCGGTTGAGGAATTGTACAGTTCACCGCTCCATCCTTGCAGCGACTCTTTGGGCTCTGACTTGCAGAAGGATCTTCGTCGCTCATACACCAGAACGCTACGCCACAGATGATCCCACTGAGCGTCGAATAAAACCAATACACACGAAAGTTGTGGGAGTACGACGTGAACGGGTTCGTGATCGACTGCAACAGATCAATCGGCATGGCAAAGAACCAAAACTCGCCCGCGACCAGCAACGCTTGAGTGAGTGCAGCGATCCGGAACGGCAACACGACTGCCTCGGTTGAAAATTCAGTGATGCAAAATTGGACAATGTAGAGGCACGCCAACAGGAAGTCAACCAAACTGCACACAATCAAGATCCAAACGTCAGCGCAACTTGCCACACTCTTTCAAACAGCACTGCAGTGCAACACATGCAGCACCTTTTGCTAAAGATCAATGGATTTGGGTGCGATCTCACTGCCCGGCTGTTTGAATAACACACCATCACGACCATCGAGAAGCAGAACGACACGAGAGCGCCGATAAACAGGTACTGATCCGTCGTGTAGTTCCAGCTGACGGCCGTCAAAATCCCAGCGATCCCCGCCATAAACAGCAGCAGAGCGAACCAGACAAACCCACGCACGGTTCGACGCCCGACACAGCACTGGCAGCCCACGCCGGCGTAGCATTTAGGCTGCGCCAGCCGTCCGCGCTTCTTGCTCTTCGTCTTCTTGTTCTTCTTCTGCATACGTCCGGCCTCGTACTCGGCCTGTAACTTGGCGATGTCTTCAATGCCGCCCGTGCTTCCGCGCGGTTCACTACTGAGCGAGATGGAGCAGAACGTGGCACTGTGCATAGACACCAAACGCACTGGTGAGCATCTCTGAACGCAGCCACCCACGCACCACGCAACGTAGCGTGGCCTGAGCTGCCGCCTTACTATTCCTTGTCGCGCCCCAGCTCATCCGTCTCCGTGGGCTTGGCGCCCCCCATGGTGCTCCTGCTGCGGCGGCTGCTGCTTGGTTGGGCTTTGGCCACCGCCACTTGCACTTGGGCGACCACGACACGCACTCTCGAACCGCCATCGATACCGGTATTGAGAGACCGCGTCGTTTCCTCTTCCAAGCCAGACTGGCAACTTACTAAATCACTCAGTGATCTCTAGTAGATCCTCTTCGTGACATTGTGTTGACAGCCAGCATTTGCAACAGTTGACGTGTCGTGTTTTAACTAACAGGAGTGGGTGGTTAATGGGTGGATTGCAGCCATTGAGCTATCCGCTGCCGAATGCTCGATCGATGCGCGACGGCAACGGACACGACCACGCCCGCGGCGAAGGCGGATCCGATCAACCACCAATCGTGGCTGAGGCTGGCGGATGCGCGTGAGCTGCCGTTTTTGTCGGCGGCGGTGTCGTCGTGAGTGGATGGAACCATCAGTGGCTCGGACTGCTCCGTGCCGAGCGACTCGACTGACAGCGATCGGATGAAGCGTGGACTCACGAGGCTGCCCTTGTTCATGTAGATATCGAAGAAGCACTGTTTGGTGAACAGAGCGCAGCGACTGCTTTCCAGTCGTTGCTGTTCAGCAAACAATTCATCGGAGGGATTAGCTTCGATGCTGACACCATGGTTTACAGATTCAGTTGGCCACATACCCGCACCGCAATTGCGTGGATTACCATGAGCACATCATTAAGTGAATCCTACGCACGTCATGAGGTGCACGGTTCAATGCTGATCACGTGCAGCATTGCTAGTGGTGTTGCATGTTCGTACCACGTAATACTTTGCGCTGCTTGGTTTCATCCCCACCGTGCACGTGAAAAGGTTCTCCAAACCGGATTCCCGCTCCGCAAACGATTGAAGTGCTAAAGCGAAATGTACAACGCAGTGAGAAGTAGTGCTGAGTTGAGCAGGCGCGTTGCGGTTACCTCGGAAGCCGAGTTCGTCGGATTCGTCGTCACCGGCACAGAAAACGAAGTCAGGGATAGCCACTTTGTCTTTGAGATAGCTCAGAACCAGCGAAATTGCGACGGATTTGTTCACTCCAAACTGATGCACTTCGACAAAGCCCTTGGCACGATGAACGGTTGCCTCTCCTCGCTGAGGTTGACATCGCATAGCAGTTTGAATGAGTAACAAGGATATCATCGTCCCGACAGTGCGCTTGTACACACACGTTACCTTCAGCAAGTGTCGAAGCTGCTCGTACAACTCCAGGGCTTGAATCTCGCCATATTCAGGGTCGCTATTGCGGTAGTCATACAGCAATGACGCTTCGTTCACAATCAGGTATGCGCCGTTTGTTCTGGCTGCGTACGCCTTCATAATGTGCGTGACTTCGTCCTTCCAATCCAGATTCAATTCGTTCTCACTGTAGATGCACTCCCAATTCGATCCACCAGCCTTTTTCAAGAAAAATCCGTTGTCGGAGATGAGATTGATGTTGGCAATCCGACCAAACTCGGCATCCAGCTCAGCCCGACGACCAGTGCTCACGATAAACACGATGTTGTGTGGGTCGTCACACAGTGTGCGAATGTTCTCGCGCACTTCGTCGCTGAGTGGAGTCCGCACTTGACCGTCCATGAAGCGGATGTCGTCTTGGCCATACGCTGACGTGCGATCACCGAGATCCTTGCAGTGGACGTTCTGTTCCACCGCTCCATTGCGATGGTGGTGATGCGCAGCAGCCGACTCATCTAATATACTGGTAGTGAAGCTCAACGTGCCTCCATAATCAAACACAAACAAACGCTGCGAGGCCTTGGTACATTTGCGCACGACGTCATCGACGTCGAGCTTGTTGAACCCGGAGACGAATTGCATCACGCGGTAGTCAAACCCAAAGCCGACTTCGATGGTTTCTCCAGCGTCCGAGTGCTGCTTGGTGGCCAGCGTCGCTTCAAAGTCCGCCAACATCCGCTCTGCCCATTTCGATTCCGAGCTTGAAACCAAGAACTTGTAGCTCAGTTGAAAGCGATTGTGCTTTTCGTAATAGTGCATTTCGGTTGCCTTGACGAGGGCGCTGACGATGTCGTCAGTCTTCCATGGATTTACAAGGATACAGCCGTTCAAAACGCGGCTGTAGGATGCAAACTCGGACACGACCATGCAACCAAATTGGCGCGAAGAATCACGGGCGAGCTCGTGGTTGCGCTTCTGCGCCACGAGGTACTCAAAAGGAAGGAACGACAAGCCAGAGCGATGGCACGTGTCCAGGAACACATCGCTCATGCGCCACAGGTTCATCCGCTCCATGCACGTCGTCTTTGCCCGTTCTTCGAAGTACACAACCACTTCCCCAGGCGGTGCCCAGCGACTATTGATTTCCTGGACAAAGCGATGAACGTACTCGCGTGTCTGTTGATAATCGTTGGGGCGTGAGTCCAGCGACAGGCCGATCTGCACCAGCACCAGTGACTTGCGCTTGTCTGGGTTGTTGGCCAAGAACCGATCAAACGCGCGCAGCTTCAGTGGCAGCGCGTTGAGTCCTTCCAATCGATCCACCGACGTGATCACAGTCTTTCGCTTCTTGTTCGCATCCACCGTACATTTCTCGATTCGTTTCTTGAACCTCGACGCTTCTTCGTTCACGTCCGTGTGATCGAGAATGTTGTGCAGGTGTGCAATGTCCGGTTCAATGTGTGAGCACGTGATGCAAACCTTGCGACCGTTGTATTCGACTACCAGCATGCCATTTTCGCTGGTCTTGTAGCTCAATCCAAGCAAACGCTTGCAACTCGTCAGGAAATGGCGTGCGTGCTCAAAGATGAGGAAGCCAATGTGATCCGCACACAGCATAGCTCTCAAGATCTCAGTGCGCATGGCCAAGCAGCGGAAGATCTCGCTCGATGGGAATGGCACGTGCAGGTAAACTGCAATGACGGCACCACGCAATTTGCGCAGTAAATACGACGGCAGCATCAGGAAATGGCAATCCTGGATCCATACGAGGTTCCCGTCGTGGTAATTCTCGATCACGCGCTTGGCAAACGTGCGGTTGACGTTGCAGTAGTCGTTCCAGCATTTGTCCTGCGCCGCTGGGTTCCAGGACGCCGGATCGCACCACGACTGCGAACGCGAGCGCTTGGGCTTGGTGGCCGTCGTTCCACTGCCTGATGCCTTTTCATTCGACGCATTATCGCCAGCGCCGCTCTTGTTGTTCAGGTCGCTAGTGCCGATACTGGAAGGCTTCTTGCCCCCTCGCACCACGTCGTCAGGAAAGCTGTCAAGATTAAGCTGCGCCGAGTTGTACACGTCGACGACGTTGTGGAAGATGGGCCACAGCACGCCCTTGCAGAAGCCTTGGAAGTACCGATGCGCTTCGGTCGGCTCCAGAAACACGGGCACGCAGTTGAAAGCCCGCAGCTGTTTCTCCACAGCGCTCTCTTCTTCCTTGGCGATGAACATCTCGGGGCAGCCCACAAACAGCGGTCGGTATTGCTCGCTTTCGCCCACGAGGTTGCGGTAGAACATGCTCGTGGCCGACGAGCTCCACTCGACGTCCCAGCCCGTGTCTTCGGCGTTGCGCTCGAACACGAGCGGCAGCACATTGACGACAATGATGACAGTCTTGGTGTACGACTGCAAGCGCCGCAGCGCCACAGGCGGCGGCATCGTCGGCGCTCGGGTGGCGAAGCCACCACCTGACGGATCGCCAGGGGGCAGGGATGACTGCGGCATTCGAGGCGGACGCACGCGCGGAGCAGCCAGTGGAGCCACTAAAGCCGTGGGCGCACGCACAGCGCTGTGGGTGGAGCCGGCGGTGATGCCTGTTGCTGTGGTTGTTGGTGTTGGCGCTGGCGCTGGCGCGGTCGTTGCGGCGCGTGCCATGATCTCGTCACACGGGTGTTCCCGTTATGTTGCGCAATCTTTAACTGGCGCGCCGCATGAATAAATATTGCTGCCGCAACGCAAGGCACAAGCTTGCTATTATTTAGCACCACATCAAGACATGACGGGACAAGGTCGGGGCATGCTGGTTGGATGCTGTGAGCGAGATCGAGATGCAACAGAGAGAAACGAGGCATTTCATCGAGTTACTGTTGGATATGAAAGAGTGTCTGCGGTTGAGCGCGGCAAAAAGTCAACACAGAGACCAAAATGCGCACGGAAACGCGTGGTGATGGAGCCGTTAGAGCATCGGGAACACGTCCTCGAACTCGCGTTCGCGGTCAGCGGGCGTCTTCAGCACACCACCACGTTGCAGCGCGCGCGCGACGATGAGGACGCTCGCAACGAGCGCGACGGTGCCCACGAGAGTGACGCCGATCACCTTGAA
Source organism: Lagenidium giganteum (assembly GCA_002286825.1). Classification (NCBI taxonomy): domain Eukaryota; phylum Oomycota; class Peronosporomycetes; order Pythiales; family Pythiaceae; genus Lagenidium; species Lagenidium giganteum. Next base: position 423,138 of record NSDO01000013.1, on the reverse strand, counting down.
GACGTCGGAAGACGACAACAATGGCGTTGTAGCTGTGAGCACGCGCGTAGCTGGTGGTGCGGCCATGGGGTCGACGGCGGTCAGCTTGGTCTGCTCCTGGGCAGCACACGCGAGGAAATCTTCCTTGCACGCCCACCAAGACGTCGTGCACAGCAGTTTAGAGCGACACTCGAGGGTCGTGCATGGCTTTGCTTTATACGACCGAGCCTTGGTGTCCCAGTAATACGCGTCCAACAATGCTGGGTCGCTTTCCATTCGTGAGAAGTAGTCGCGCATCGAGGCCGTGGACAGCGACTTGACGCCGTACTCCCTGGTGACCAACAAACGATACGGTCAGCAACGAGGACGAGTTACTGAGCATCACTCCAACTCATATGCAACGTACGTGGACGCGCAAAACAGCGGCTTCCAGTCCAGCTTTTGGTCCACAGTTGAAATGTTGGTGCCGTAGATGGTGAAGTCGAGCAGGTCGTACGTCGTGTCATCGAATTCCCAAACGGTAAACGATGGATTGTTTCCAAACAGTGGAGAAATTGAACCGGTCACAAACAGCGGCACAAGCTCCAATCCGTTCACGGCGTCAGATGGCTGTGGCACTCGGAATTCGACGCTGTGCACATGGCCAAAGATCTGTGCCTTGATGACATCTGGGTATTGCAGCACAATGGCCTTGTACTTGTTGAGGTAGTGCACATGCCACTGTGGGTTGCCGCCGTACGAGTCGACCATGGGAGGAATGTGACCTGTGATGTACACGAACTTGCCTTCGGCGCGAAGGTTCGCCAGCGTGTCATTGAGCCACTGGAACTGGCCGAACGGGTCCTCTACGCCGCTCGTGTCAGGCACATGACTTGGCTATCACATCAAACAACAAAGAATCAGCATCTTCCACGACATACATGCGGACATCGTAAATCAGCTCACCGAGTATGGCACCGTGTTGAGTGTGAGCACAGCCAGCTTGTCATCTAACAGATATTGGAGGTATCCGCGTCGATTGAACGTGTCGAAGTTGGCCGCTGACAACGACTTGTTCCACACACCGGAGATCAATTCAATCGACGGATTAACCTGCGTTGCCGGGTCCGTGACGTCCATATGGTAATCGGGATCTGGTCAAACGCAGCCACACACTCAGTCACCTGCGCCCGGATCTCACCCACAAACACCAATCCATGCTTACTCCCATCCGCATTGCCAATTATTGCCGTCACCTCCAGCTGACCAGCTTGGCCAGGTGGATAATACTTCTCCAGCGTCTCGACGTTCTTCTCCACGACATGCGCGATGAAGTCGTCCGTGAAGGCTCCATGCACGACGTGGTCGCCCGTGTACAGGAAGAAGTCTGGATCCGGCAGCACTTGCCTGGCGTACACGAGCGCAGCGTTGAGGAGGTTGATCGGTGCGTCTTCGTAGTACTTGATGGGGAATGTCGCGGACTCGGCGTCATCGAGCGACACGTTCAAGTGCACGTCGGACAGGTGCAAGATCTTCTTGATTCGACTGCCGGAGCTCGAGGTCGACGCCGACTCGAACGTCGCAAACGCATTGCCCGCCTGTGCGTTGTCTACCAGCAGCGCCTGGCCAAGCAGCAGCGCCGTCGCCACGGCCGTCGTTGCCCGGTGCATCTGGAGATTCGTCGGTGGCTTCGTCGACCAGCAAGCGGCAAGTTCCACACTGCCAACGCCACGCCAACGCAAGACCTTCAACCTGGGAGGTTAAGAACCGCATCAGATATTGATCACCTTCACAACAACAACCATCGACCCACGTCGTCCATAATTGCTTGGCGCAGGTGCCAGCACCAACCTTGTTCGGTGTCGCAAAGGAGAACAATCTAATCCGCGAAGGAAGTTGCACCATCGATTGTTAGCATCCCTTCAGGACTGTGCACATCGCAGGCACGTTGCTTTCGCATCTGCGCTTTCTGCATCATGTGACCAATCGCATGTGCAGTGTCCCAGTCCCAATAATTGCTGACCAACCCTCCCCCCCCCCCCCCCCCCCCCCCCCCCCACCTCAACCCAATACTTATGGTCCAGGCCCGTTTTGTCACAATAATGGTAGTTGTGTACCGTGCCTTGCTTCCTTAAGTCCGCTCCATCCTGATTGGCTAATAACAAGCCACTCAACTGGTGGTGTGGTGTGAGTGGCGTGGGTGTTGCCGCCAGCGCCGTGGGTGGCGCCAGAGCACTTTAGCATCAAAGAGCAGCAGACACGATGGCCAAGGCTTCCGCCCCAAAGACCGCCGCCGGCAAGAAGGCCGCGCAGACCTCGCGCAAGGTCCTCAAGGGATCGCACGGCAAGGCCGTGAAGGTCCGCACCAAGGTGCACTTCTACAAGCCAAAGACCTTGAAGCTTGCCCGTGCCCCCAAGTATGCCCGCAAGGCCGTGCCTTCGCGCAACAAGATGGACAAGTACCGCATCATCAAGTCGCCGCTCACCACCGAGTCGGCCATGAAGAAGATCGAGGACAACAACACCCTCGTCTTCCTCGTGGATCTGCTCGCCAACAAGCGTCAGATCAAGGACGCCATGAAGCAGATGTACGACATCAAGGTCGCCAAGGTCAACACGCTCATCAGGTAAACCCCATCGCGTCGATATTCTCTCGCTTCTCCCTGCGACCGCCAGCGCCTGTGGTGTGTGTGTATGGATGCGTACGCGTCCGTTGAACCGTCCACATGGACCCGTTGCCTCTCCGAGTGGAGACACCGGCACGGGTGCTCCTCTCCCTTCGTTGCTTTGCACTGGGAGGGAGCCGCAAGCCAGCCCTGGTCGTGTCCAGGGAACTATGTTTTGTTGTGCGCGTGGCACGTGTACGTGGTGACTGACCGTATGCTTGGTGCGTGTCGTTTGCAGACCTGATGGCCAGAAGAAGGCGTACGTGCGCCTCACCGCCGATTACGATGCGCTTGACGTTGCCAACCGCATTGGCGTGATCTAAACAACTGCGCTCGCGCAAATGTTTCTGGTCTGCTGCAACCTTCTTGGTTTAGCGCTCTTTGCCATTAATTAATATAGCTGCTTTGCTATACAAGAGAACGTGTTGCTCAAACGTGCTGCTGCTGCTTGTGACCCATTCAAGGTGGCCAGCGCTGGCTGAGCCGAGTGTCGACGCGTTCACGGCCCTGGCTTGTTGTTAGTTGCGGGATCACAGTCTGGTCCGATGCGCAAGCCACGTTGTTAGACTTCCAGGCGTCGCAGCGCACAAGGGGCTCGCGCCACTCGGGAGTTGCAGCACACACTGGCGTATCATACATCATCAGCAGCAGCGCATCCGGAGAGCATTGGCCTGCAATGACTTCGCTCACTGTTGTGATGTTCGTGGATTGATGGAGCTGGAATTGCCCCCAAGGTCGTCGCTCTTTGGCCGTAAAAACGGAGAGCAAACGACGCTACATCTGGCCACGTCGCGGCTGCAAGCCTTGGAGGCACCATCCGCGTGCCGACAATGAGATGGTGTCGGCTTTTGGTTCTGGAAGTTGCGTTCAACGGAACGAGGACCCACACGATTGAAGCATCATGACTTGATATTGTATGCTTCCAATCCCGGTTCACCACGGGATAGAAATCTCCCATACTCACGCGGCAGATGCCATTCATTCATGTGTCGCATCACGACCACGGTATGCCTCGCCATAACAATCCAACCAGGGTCCAACGACTGCGTTCGTCCACACCGATTCTCATTTCGCGTTCGTTTCAAGCCAGGAGCGGGCAGAGAGCACTGCACAAAGAGCTTCCTGCTAATACTCGCGACAGTTCACAAGCGGCTTCAGCCACGCCGGAGGTTCCAGGCACACTGGTGTGTTATACATCAGCAGCCAGAATCCGGCTGGAACACATTGACGGCCAACAACTTCATTCACCGCAGAGACATTGGTGATTTGCAGTGAAATGTAGGAAAGCGGCAGGCACGCCATCGCCCAGATCTCGTCTGGAAGTGCCGTCATTGGATTGTTGTCGAGCACAAGAAAGTCAACTTGACTGTTGCTGCCGCCGATTTCGTCGATAGTCACGTGTGTGATCGAGTTGCCAGACAGCTCAACTTCGTTGAGTCGATACATGGACTTGACAATCTCCGGGACGCTTGTGAGACCACAGTAGCGACAATAGAAGTAGATGACGTTGCTCCACGTGTCACCGACCAGGTGCAAGAACGTATTCGCGTTGATCTCCCTAAAGCTGATCCATTCGAACGCTTTGGGCAAGTGCTCATGAAATATTCCGTATGGAATGCACGCGATGGTCGAATACTTGATCTGCAGTGTCTTGAGCTGTGGGAAAACGCTGTTGCTGATGGCTGCGTCTGTCTCCCACGAACGTAGCGTGACATTGATCAACTGCAAATTACCGATAGCATGGAACTGCGTGATGTCGGGTGGAATCTCGAGAGCTGGGCAGTCACGGAATTCCAGCTTGGCGACGAGAGTTGGGTCGATCGCATCGATGGCAGCTCGAATCTCGTTGCGCCGCCCAATGATGCCATTGGCGGTGCAATTGATCTGACGACCAACACACGAATCTTTCGTTGTAAACCACGGATAGACGCGGTTCTGGCAGAACGCGAGACTTTCGTCTGTTGGGGAGAAGAATCGAGCTGAAGAAAGGGAGATCACGAGGATGGCCAAACCGTAGACACAGAAAAATGCCTTGACCGCTTGGGCGAGTATGTGCAGGATGGATCTCGAACTTGTAGATACATTATTTGTCACCAGGAGATTTGAAACGCTGATCCCTCTGGTAGTGATAAACGACTGCTCCGCTTCCTGCAACAACGTGCAGAGCTCGAAGAGGATAAGTGCCGATGTGACATACGAGAAGATGTTCAAACCGTAATTCCTCCATGACGAGGCGAAGATCTGCATAAGCTCGCGCTCTGCTGTTTCAGCTGATTTTTGTTTATCAAAAGCGGCGAAAACGTCGTGATTGATCGTCCAGGCATGGAACAGGCTGATATACGGCCACAATAAGAAAAGCTGAAAAGCTGGCCCCCATAGGAAGTCCAGTAGTTGATCCATCAGCACATGGAGCAGTCGCTCCATGAGCACGTTCTGACCGAAGTGTGAGGTTAGATGGTGGATGACGGGCCCGGACCAGCAGTTGACGAGGATAATGCTGCCACACCACGCGTTGACGAAGCGGCTGCTGATGGATCTGCTGTAGCGATATGCTTGGATGGTCTGCAGAACAATTTCCACTGTTTCCATACCGAGTAGCGCTTGTTCGAAGTATTTGCCTCGAATTCCGATTCCTTCCAAGACTTCTGATAGTTTCATGAATCGGCCCACAGGGGGAAGCTTCTTTATGCAATCCGTTAATGAAGGCGACCTAGAACGAACGCTCCGCGGGTTCTGGCGCAACCAACTCTTCCGCTTCGTCGAGTTATCGACCTCAGCTGAAGCTCGAGCTCCGAACGAAAGACGTCTCGCACGCACGGACTGCCACGTGAGGTAGAAGCAGCATCCCCAGAACGGTAACGCAGGCAGCAAATAGCTTATACCGATGGCTTTGGAGTTGCTCCTCAGGAAGGCAATCGCGACACTGTACAAAAAGTTCTCACTGAGCCATCCAAGCATGGTGTAGCCATCGCCATCATCTGTCGCCAGGTACATGTATGCCGAAGCCAGTAAGAAGAGTCCATTGAGCAATGCAACGACGAAGACAAAGCACCATAGCCCGAGAAATGCAGCTCGTGAGATGGTCAAGTTGATCGAGCTGGAGATCATGTCTGGCTTGGTCACGACACGCGTTTCGGTCTTGCCTTCCGAGAAAGACTTCATCGGTCTCGTGTTGTGCTGCGGATGCGACGCATACACCTCGCTTGGAAACACTATATTGCTCCCCATGTTGGATTGCAGCAGTACCAACTAGGGCTTGTTGGCAAGTCAAAGGCGTGCGTCGTGTCACGAGCTCGACTCCTACGCATTCGCTGTGCAGTACGCCCCAGCGCAAAGCCCACACCCTCCAATCTAAGCCTATCTTTCGATCTTACCGTCCCTAGCCTGCACATCGCCGCTGCAGAGGAAAACATCCCAACAGCCCCGTCTTGGATTGTCAGCCAATAGAGGCTGGTTGGACAAGGTCGAGGCGTATGATTAGACTTCAACAGCGTCTAGAATAGCGGTGCCCGATTGATGGTCGCCACATGAAAACTCTTGAGGTGCGTGGCCTTCACGTGACACACGAACGAGTTCCTTCGAAGCTCCTAGCTTTTATGTTTTTGTTCTCGTCCCGATGCTCTCCTTGCGCAGAGCCGTCTTATGCGTGTTCCGTAGCAATGGAATATGACAGCCAAGCATGACAGCAACACGAATTCATGTTGTGACCTACCAGTCAATGCGAGCACAGACAAACGCTTGCGAGCGTATCGGGGACAAATCTGACATCATCGGCACGCAACCGAGACACAATATTTTCGTTTTTTATTGCCTTTGAACGTCTGGCTCGAAAACCTTCCGTTCTGGCATGTATCAGCAGCTTCGACACGTCGGGAGTGCATCGACTGGCAATGATTTCGTTCACTGTCGTGGTGATCGCGATTTGAAGCGAAAATACGAAAGTAGCTGGCACGTGAGTGCCCAAACGCATAAATATTACGTTTCGCAGCTCGCGATCAAACATGTGCGATGTCTGTATGACGATGAAGAGAGCACGCAAAGAGTTCCGCAGTCAATACAATCAGCACAAGCGGAAAGAGGCTTCGTCTGGGGTGGAGAAAGAAAAAGAACTCGACGACGAGGAAGAGGAGCGCGACGACAAGCAAGAAGAAGACGTCGAGGACGAAGCTGAAGGCGAAGGTGAACGAGGGATCCCGGAGGTGGTTGCTGGAGTCACGAGCAGGAAGCAGCAATTACAGATCTGCAATTGCGGTGGTCACGACAAGTTGTCTTCACAGCAGAAGTTCAAGTTGTCGTCACGGCAAACGAAGGCTAAAGGGCAGCTGTTACAAGTTGCTGTGTTGAACAGCAAAAACTCTGATGGGCGATTAAAATCGCAGACTTTGCCAGATAATTTCACGAAAACCACGCTGAGTTAGGACAAAAGAGCAGTATGTCTGAGCAGGTCTCGTGAAGTGCTATCGATCCATGTGCAATACCAAACATTGATTTTTTTGATCGAAAATGGACGTGGCAACTTTGCCAAGCCGATGTGAACGCATTTCGCGGCCGATTGCAATGGAAATTGGCTCACTGTTGTTGTTGGAAGTGAGGTATATTACGTCCTTAAGGAAATTGGCTCAAAACCACGCAGTGTGCGTGGCTCGGTTTCGGACTTATGGCGTTAAGACTACTTACGTTTTCCGCGGTCTCATATGATAGCGACGACTGACAGCCACGTGAGTCAGAACAAAGCAAGTTGCAAGTCACCCAGCAGACGGTGTATGTCTACCGAGACTTCGTTCATCATCATCCCACGCAGATGAAGCCGGGTGATCGAACTGGAGACGAACGTCTGATCTGGACCAAGCCAGATCAAGTCACTTAGTCATGGCGAGCGTGACCAATGAGCACGCAACTTCCCGACTGGAATGCAATCGCTGTCCTAGAAAGGTATTCGCATTAATAAAGTGGTAAGGTCCACGCATCACGCATCTGTAATCTTTCAATCACCATCAGGCACAACACGCCTAATGCATGCAACTCGACGCAGATCTGACAATGCCCAGCCGAAAACGAATAGACGACGTCCTCCGCATGATGCATCGCTTCCACCAGCATCGTCCGGAGATATCACATCGTGCGATCGTCCTTACGTCACTTGGTCGCAGCGCACAAGCTTCATCCTGTCTTCAAAAGGTGCTTTACACACAGGGGTGCCAAACATCATCAGTTGTAAGGTGTCCGGAGTGCACTGCTTGGCAACAGCTTCGTCCACCGTCGTGATGTTGGTGAATTGGAGCGAAAAATACGACGGCGGCTGGCACGCCAGCGCTCACACATCGTCAGGTAGCGACGTTATGGGATTGTAATCGAGTGAGAGCAAGTCCACCAGAGTGCTGTTGCCACCAAGATGCTCAACATCCACATTGGTGATGAAGTTGCTGTCCAATACCACTTCACGGAGCTGGAACATGGACTTGGTGATCTCGGGAACGCTCGAGAGACCGCAGTCGACACAGTAAAAGTACACTACGTTGCTCCACGCGTCACCGACCAGATGCATGAACGTGTCTGCGTTCAGGCCATGGATCGCGATCCACTCAAACGCATCCGGCAGGTGGTCATGAAAGATTCCACTCGGAATACAGGAGATGGTCGAATACCGGATCTGCAATGTCTTGAGCAGTGGGAACGCACTGTTGCTAATGGCTGCGTCTGCCTCCCATGATCGTAACGTAACGTTGATCAATCGCAAGGTCCCGACAGCATGGAACTGTGTGATCTCGGGCGGAATCTCGAGCTCGGGACAGTCGCAGAACTCCAGTTTGACGACGAGGCTCGGGTCAATGGTGTCAATGGCAGCGGTGATCTCGTCACGATGACCAACCATGCCGCTCGCAGTGCAATTGATTTGATGACCGACACACGATTCCTTGTTCACGAACCACGGGTACACGCAGTTCTGGCACAGCACCAGCCTTTCTTCGGTCGGATAGACGTACCGCGCTGCAGTCAACGAAATCACTAGGATGGCAAACCCATACACGACCAGCATTGCCTCGAACACTCGCATGGTCCTATGCGTACACGATCGCGATTTTGCTCGTGGATTGTGTGCCGTGTCAACGCGCTGGACAGCGATGGCTCTGAAGGTCAACCATTCCCGTTCTGCTTCCTCCAACAGCCCACAGAGCCTATACAACACGTTCGCTGACGTGATGAATGGGAATATATTGAAGCAGTAGTTGAGCCACGACGTATCAAAGATCTGCATGAGCTCGCGCTCGGCCGTCTCGGTTGTTTTGTCAAAAGTCGACAATGCATCCAGGTTGGTCGTCCAGTCGTGAAAGAGGCGCATATATGGCCACAAAAGGTAGAGCTGGAAGGCCGGGCCCCAGAGGAAGTCGAGCAGCTGGTCCGCTAACACGCAAAGAAGACGCTCCATGAGCACGTTTTGACCCAAGCATTCAGCGATGAATGAAATGACTGGACCTGACGAGCAGTTCATGAGGATAACGCCACCACACCACGCATTCACGAAGCGATTGCTGATGGACTTGCTGTAGCGATACGCCTGGATGGTCTGCAGCGTGATTTCGATCGACTCCATAACCAACAGCACGTGTTTAAAGTACATGCCTCGAATTCCAAACGGCTTCAAGCGCTGTATCAGCTGGTTGATCTGAACCACAAGAAACGATGTCTTCAGACACTTCCACCGCTGCGTCACTCGCCACAAGCTTTTGCGTTTGGTCCCGACATCGACATCAGATCGCCGGCGAGCACCGAAGGACAGACGTCCCGCACGGATAGAATGCCACGTAAGGTAGAAGCAACAGCACCAGAACGGCAACGCTGGTAGCAAGTAGCCGACGCCGATCACCTTCGAGTTGTCTTGTAGGAAGGCACTAGCCTCCTGGTACAGAAAGACATCCCGGAGGTATGCGAGCATGGCATAGCCGCTGCCGTCGTTTTTCGCCAAGTACATGTAGGCTGTGGCCAGCAAGAAGACGCCGCTGAGGAAAGACACGAGAAAAACAAAACACCAGAGCACCAGATACGCGCTGTGCGAGATAATCAAGTTGATCGAGCTGGAGATCATGTCTGGTTTCGTGATGAAGCGGGTCGCGGCTCTCTCACCTGGTAGAACCCCGTTCATCGCAAACTGCTGGGGCCCATTTATCGGCGAAGGATGGACGGCCTTGACTCTCATGCTTGCTCTGGAGCGGAACCCAGCTCGTGTTGTAACCGGCACCGGCAGCTCTGGTCGTCCCAGTGACGGATGGGCTGAGTCCCAGCCTGCAAGTTTAAGTCTGGCAACAGGCGTCGTGGCTGCTTCTGTCGCACGGAACCTCGGAAGCTCCCGTTATCAGCCAGCGGGCTCGTTGTGAAGACGCAAGAATACGACCGGTGGCCGCTCACTTCAATCACATCGGATTCGTAGTCGCTTGAAGGTTGTCCCACTCAGGGGTCGAGCTGTAAGTAGAAGGAGTCGACAGGCACAACGAGCACTGGCAAAATAGCTTGCCATTGCCCTTCAACGTTTGTGGTGTGATAGGCAGCAAGAGACTCATAAACGTAATGCTTACCGTCGTCAACGTTTGGCCCATAGTGATTTGCTTGCCAGCAGCATCTCATCCGAGCTCGTTTGCTAGGTTCATCCTTAACGCCCAGAAAATGCGGGCGGTTGGCGGTCAGTAGGCCACTAGTTGCGTCTGATCAAAGCCGATTGCAGTCACATACTGTGTCATTACCACTAAAGCACTCGCTCTTCGTGTGATTTCCATCAGTGCACGACTGCCTACCAGTACTGTCGTCGCCGATGTGCTCCACATGCGCTGGTATAGCACTCCCTCGAATGCACCGGGTGGGTTTCTTAGCGCAACAACGAACTTGTGTTCGCTAGCCATGGTGGACACAACTCGAGTAAATGTGTGTGTGCGGCTGACACTGACATCCAGATGCAAGGGCTCAAACAACAAGATCACTCGCAGCCATGCACAAAGTGTGCAGAAGGTGGCACACACATCTAGTTAGGTACATGCGCGTCGCGCGGTCTAAACGGAGTAGTTGTCGGACGTATCACTGGAAGATTTTGACTAAGCTATCGGCGCCACTGGTGGCAATGAAGCCACGAGACGGGTGGTACGCGACACTGTGCACGGCTTCTCCAAACTTTGGTCGGTGAGCCTAGGGGCAGGACAACGTAAGTCACATCGTTTCAGCAGCTTGAGGGCAATACCAATTATCGTCAAACGTACAGATTGTTCAAAGACGCATTGTCTTTCGGCCACAGACCACACTCGCAAAGAGCCATCATGGCCTGTGAATGAAGCAACAAATTAACGGTGGGCGCAGAAAGCCGTCTACGAGTGCACCAGCCCACGTACCACCAGTTGCGAGATAGAGCCCTGAAGAGTCAATAGACACAGACGAAACTGCGTCTTGGTGAGCAACGATGGTGCTCACGCATTCCCCTGTAGCACAACAACACGTTGTCAACAACTCGAGCCAGCGCCTCCATAGTGCCGTGAGCGGGATACAAACCTGCTCGCATATCGTAGAACCGCAAGCGGCGATCCTGGTGCGCAGCAATGACCAGTGGCATCGTTGGGTGTGCGACGACCTTTGTCAAGCAGAACCACCGTAAGCCACTGAACATTAACCACAGCAGGGTGAGATTTGGACCGACCTGATTCACTTGGGCGTCGCGAGACTCGCGGGATCCATCCACGTCGTTTGCTCGCACCATCTGGATCAACTGTTCGCCGTGGAAATCGAAATGTGCGATCGATCCGCACGTGTAGCCGATCGTGCATGTCTTGGTGTCCGCGTGCAGCGTGCGCACGGACGTGGGAACCAAGTAGCCGCGATTGTTGTGGCCCATGCCCTTCAAATGGTTCTTTGACGTGCACTTCAGTTCACTCTTGAGCGCGAGTTCTGGTCACGATCACAATGTTATGGCTCTGTCGTGTGTGTGAGCACCAGTAGATATTCATACCAGAAGCGACACCCCACGTTCTCACGATGCCGTCCGCGCCAGCAGAGAACAACACATTGGACAGCGGATGAGCGTGGAGATCCCACACAGCATCGTCGTGAGCTCGGTTGATAGAGTGCGCCTTAAGTCCAAGGTAGTCCTCGTAGGTCACTGGCTAGCCTTTGTCGCTCTCAATGCCTGGAAGGTGGAACAAGCTAATGGTGCCATCCCGACCAGAAGTGGCGAAGGCGCCCGCGCGGTGAGGCTGTGTGTTTGGATAGTTCTCTGCGCTCAAAATGGCCACGGATAGCACGCTCTGGCCATGTGTACGAATTGTGAGTGCGGCGTCCAGCTCGGCCGTTCTACAATCCAAACAGCGTCAGTCCAGCAAGACGGCCCGAAGCTACTGAGGCGGCACTCGTGCTACCAACCGCTGCGATGGTGGGCCGCTAGTTACGGCCGCAAGGTTCCACAGCTTGACGGTACAGTCTTCGCTACCGGAAACGAGCAATGGCTCGGACGGATGGAAGGCCAGAGCTCTAACGCCATCCTAATCACACATTCCACGTCAATCACGCCACCACCAAGCACGCGCACAATCACTGTGGTAGATGCACGCACCATGTGACTCGTCAGTTTGACCTTGAGCTTGAGCGGACGGAAGGAGCTCTTGGCGGCCAGCGAGATCGGCGCCGGCTTCTCCTTCTTCGATGCATCGGATGGCGCTGCAGTCGCACATTCCGTCACACAACGAGTCCCGGCATTATCTCCACCACCAAACACAACATCACTACGCACCATGCGATGGGGATTCATGGGTCGAGGCCGTGCGAGAGCCCATGCGTGGCCGTGTGATCTCCATACCCTTCGGCGTCTGCGGACTGCGCGACGAGTTGACGTTGTCGGCGCGGTAGATCTGCGCGTGGGCCTTGGGGCTCGCTGGTGGCGAGTCCGCGGGGGACTGAGTCACCACACGGTCAACCGAGCGCACGACCGTGGCCGACACCGGGCGACTGATCTCGGAGGCCTCGGGCTTGCGCGCCATCGCGCTGCTCACGGGCGCCGGCGACACCAAGTACCTCCCTCGTTCCTGCACATCCACAGGCCACAATTACATGAGCACACGCGCCATTGCATGGCGCCACCACTGCCACCAGCGCCTTGGTTTCTCATGCGCTCGGTCGTTCTCCCGCGCGCATTAACGCACGCACCTGCCGCAGCGCAAACTGCAGCATCTTGATGCGTAACAACGCGTCCTTGTACGCCTCTTCCTGCGTGGCGCGCTGCTGCTCGAGCTCCTTGACCTGCTGCTGCAGGTGCATGCGCTCCTCGTTCCATTGGGACTCCTCGTGAGCCACGCTGGCGAACTGCCGCTGGAGGAAGCGCAGTGCGCCGTCCACGCTCTCCATGTTGCCGCGCGCACGATCGGAGGTTGGTTTCTTCACGGTGCTGGGGGTCCCGATACTGGCCGCGCGCGGATAAACCCAAAAAACCTCGGGCGAGCGAATAGTGACTGTACCCTACATAGTGGCCACTGCGCTGATTGGGTGGGTTGAAGCGAGGAAGAAACACCTGTTGCGAAAAAAACGGAGGAGAGGACGAGCTTCTTTCACCCAAATACCCAACAACACTGAGGCGTTTCGAAAGCGCAGATTTCTCAACTCAATCGGATAGTCTCTCCATCTATATAATATAGAGACCACTGATTCACAACAGGTGCTGTAGGTTCATCACACTGATTCACAAGCCAATTCACACAATCTGAGACTGGCCATTTATCTGTGGTGTGATGGACCATTGCACTTCTCCAAACGACGCCAGGGATCACAACACAAATAGAGCAAAACCGGAATTTTGCCCCAAAAAGCAAGCCTCTCGTGACACTCTGAGCTCTGGCGACGCCGTGGTGATCGTGGGGTCGCTGTTGTCCCTGACGGTAGAAATTGCGAAGTGACTCCGTTAATGACAATGATTCAGTCCCAAACGTTCTCGATGCAAAGTGTTGATACCGGGTGATGCCATTTGCAATGGCCACTCTCATTTGCTCATTGTGATCAAAGCTGAGCGACAATTCACGAGCTGTGCCATCGAACATGGTAGTCGATCCAGATCAGCGCGCAGGAGCGAGAGCCACTAAACCACGCACTGAGCGACAACTCCCGGTGGCTCGACTGTGGCGGCGAAGGAGTGAGACCAGCAAAATGAACCTGCCAATGTATTCATTTCAATGTTCCCATGATATATGCATTATTGAAGGGTGCTTTGCTCCTTATTTGTCACACTTGATCTACAGTATGTCAAAAAGATTTTTTTTGTCAATATATTTGTGGTGTTTTGTTTTAAAAAACTCTCAGCTTTCGCTGTGAGAACAGTGGTACGGGCCAAAAAAAAATTTGCATTCGTTCGTACGTAACAAAGCGGCAATTCCTACGATTTAGCCTGGCGGGTTTAGTTGGACGGCTTGGTCGAGGCGTCTTCCAGCACTTCGACGACGAAGTTGTGGTTCGTGTAGACACAGATGTCGGCGGCGATGTTCATGGCCTTGCGCGCGATCTCTTCGGCTTCCAGGGGCTGGTCGATCAGCGCACGCGCGGCCGCCAGCGCGTAGGTGCCGCCCGAGCCAATGCCTGTACAAAGTCACGAGCACACAATTGAGCCGTTCGCTTCTGGTAAACTAGCGCGCCTGACATGAGCAATGCGTACCGATGATCCCGTCGTGTGGCTCGACCACGTCACCATTGCCCGTGAGCGTGTACGACTGGTTCTTATCCGCGACGATCAGGATCGCTTCCAGGTGACGCAGGTACTTGTCCGTGCGCCAGGCCTTGGCCAGTTCCACGCAGCTGCGCGTCAATTGACCTGCTCAAAGTAGACACCATGCGATTCAAAGATGCGCGTGAGGCGAAATCTGGTCTGCAGTGGGACCATCGCATGCTGCCGGCAACGCACCTGGATACTCCTCCAACTTGCTCTCAAGACGCTCCATCAGCGTGAACGCGTCGGCGGTGGAGCCAGCAAAGCCGGCGACAATGTTCTCATTGATACGACGCACTTTCTTGGCGTTTGGCTTGACGACCGTGTGGCCCAACGACACTTGGCCGTCACCGATCAAGCACTGTCGAGTTGTCATCGTCAGACACATACAACCACGTCACGTGCTAATTCCCTTGGCAACACCACTCACCACTTTGCCGTTCTTGCGGACACAGAGAATGGTCGTTCCGTGCATCTGTGCGCTCAGTTCGACGGCGCATTGCGGTCATTTCCTGCTCTTGTCGAGAACGTCACCGAACATTAGAAGCAGTCCGTACCTCTGGAGCGCTGGAGAACGACGCGACCGACTGTGCAGCCGCCGGCAACACGCGTCCGGGCATGTTGGTCATGTTGTTGAGCGCCATGTACGCGCCTGGGCTCTGGCAGCCGGCTCGGAGAACAGCGCGCATCGCCATCATCGGTGCAGCTTCGCGCTTCGGATGCGGATGTGGCACCAGAGCCACACTTCCACCACGCGCCACACCATCGTCACACAAAATATTTGTTTTGTCACATAAAAAATCAATATATTTCGACAACTGGGAACTATATTTTTCTACGTCATCAAGCTAGGTTTGTCTTCTTCGCTGGATGATTCACACTTCACTTTCGCAGACCTGCTGCCGTTGCACTATTTGCAGATCCTTCATAGCGCGACTGCGAACAATGCGGCAGATCCGATACTGCCAACCGCGTGGATTGATGGGCGAAAACATCACTAATTCAGATTAGGCTGCCAGATTAACATCGCGCGGTTGCCGAGCCCGAAAGTCCGCGCTTCAGTAAACGCATCCACAAATGATACGTACAGAAAGCCAAGTTTCTGCTGCCGCACGTCCTTATTCGGACGGAAGTCAATAAGCACTTAGTTCGAACTTGTAGTAAGACTCCCATGATACTAGCCGCCAGCCTCAAATCGCTTCGAACCATCAGCACCATCAGCACCATCACCGTTCACAAGCAACTCTCAGAACAAAAAGATGCCCAAGCCACGAATCACCAACTCCATCAATCCTTTCCCACCGTTTGTGTGCCATTCTGGAGTGACCAGCACATCTCGATATAAACACGACACTGTGACATCATACAGCTCCATTTGAATCTGGCGCTCTCGAGCAATATTGCTGGTGTGTGTTTCTACAAGCAAAATGCTGTAGTCGTGAAGCACTCATCCGCTCCACACAAGCAACAAGGAATCCGACATGCGAAATGTCCGATGCCATGTGCCCACCGGATCCGTCCGGTTTGAGTATAGCCACATCTTCAGGTACAGTGCATATTTGACGGGAAGAGGAGTTGCTTGTTCTCGCCTTCGTACAGGAAGCCATACCTGGTCAGCAATTCAACCGCAGCCCAGCCACGAGGCGTTCTAGCCTCGTTAACGAGAAGTACGTTTCCCGATGCTACGTTATGCATGACTTCGCTCGTCTTCAGCCTCGCTTCGTCTGGCAAATCATGATCTTGTACTACGCGATCAACTTCATTTCGTTGGCCTGCAATCGCGCAACAAGCAATCTTGGTTGGATTGCATGAAACGCTTGCAAAGTGGATCACAGAGTGCGCTCTTTCTCAACAGTGGCGGCACATCTGCGCTTCTTCCTTGCTTCTGGCTAAAAAAATTCTAACTCCAGGTTTTCTGTCGAGTTCCGAGGAAATCTGACAATGCCTGAGACTAAACCGTCATCTAGCGCGCTAGAGGACGGACTGCATTGATTATGTACAGTATATCGCCCGCTCAACCAAGCGCGGAGAGCGGGCGCAATGGTATCACGTAGTGCAGACCTGGCGATTATCAACCCGAGGAAGCGTGGCAGCTCGTGACGACGGACTTGGATTTCTTCGATGACGGCAACTCAAAGACGAACTCGCTGTTCTGGATTTGCGACACGTGCAGAAAGAGTTAGGTACAAGCGCGTCGCACGGTCTAATCGGAATAGTCGTCGGACGTATCACGGCAATATTAACCATTCAAACGTGCAGATCGCATTGTCTTTCGGGTGTGGTCTGCAGCCGAAAGACAATGCGATCTGCACGGCAGGGCTCCGAGAATAAAATAAGAAATAGAAATGGATTTCGGAAAACGCAATAATCACTTAGTGCAATATCACCGCTCTTCCCCCTCTCCTGGTTGATACAAGTTGGCTGACGAATTCTTGCGTTGCGTAGGTCGTCGCGCACCTGACGATGCCACTGGTTGTTGCTGCTCATTAGAATCGCCACCCGCGGTTCCACGATTGATTGCGATCCCACCCGCTCGGTGAAGATGTGTGTTCGGATAGTTCTCCGCGCTCGGAATGGCGCGGACGGCGCTCTCTAACCATGCGAATAGTGAGTCCGGCGTCTAGCTTGGCCGTTCTACAATATAATGTCAGTCTAGTAAGACCATACTCAGCGGCACTATGAACGAAGGGAGAATTCATTGTGAGTTGCCACTTTGGCCGTTTTCCATCACTGATTAGACGCCACCAGCGTGATCAACATCGATGGGCTATAGGTCAAGTCGCCAGCATTACGTTCAACGTTCAATGTCAACAAGCGGTAATTGTATTTTTCTACGACGTGGTGCTTACAGTTTCTCAGCTAGAAAGCTGGGCTTGTCTTCGTCGCTGGATGATTCGCTCATCACTTTCACGGACAGCGCTGTCGCCGCGTTGCTTGCTGCTGCGTGCAGATCTTTCATGCTGCGACTGGGCTGGAGGGGACCGATGCGGAAGATCGGGTACTGCCAACCCACGCGAGGCTGCCACGCGGCGAAGTCACCGCCAGCGCCTCCCATGGCAGCCGACAGTGCTGCCTGCTTCGATGGCGTTGCTGACGGTGTCGGTGCCCGCAGGTCGGTCACAAAACCAGCAGCGTTCATCTTCGTGAGAAGCGCACGCTCCTGTTGCTGGATGGTCGCTCGCAGATACAGCGCTTTCACTTCTGGGAACGGAAGCTCATGTTTGGAGATGTGCAGGCCACGATCAAAGGCCGGAGTGCGACGGCGACTCGACTTGAACTCTTCTTCCATGTAGTAAAACGTCAAAATGTTCTCACCGTTGCCTTTGCATTGCACCATCACGACTTCATCAGCCAACAGCTCCCACTCGATGTCATACTTCTGGTTGGCTTTCACGTCAACGTAGAGAATGCGCTTGCGCGTCACCAACAAGCATTTTTGCTTCAAGTCGATATGACCCAGATAGCCATCGCCACGGTAGATGCCACCACGCAGCTTGCCCACAATTTCTTCACCCAGTGATTCCAGATACGAGTAGACCTTCAACCGTCTCGTCCGCAAGTCTACGAATCGAGGTGGGCGCGCGCGTAGTAGCAATGCCTTGGTGTTTGGATCAATGGCATCTCGAAGTGTGGCAGCCGTCGTAGACGTCGCCAGCGAAAAGCCGAGCAATGGCTTGAGGAAGAGGCCCAACACACCCGCCAAAACGCCCGGGGCAATGCCTCGAACGCCGTTCATCTCGAAGGAATGAATTGGAGAAACCACGATTCCAGAAACACCTTGTGCCAACCCTTGATAAATGTTGCGCGTTGCTGGATAGCCTGTGTACTCATCAAGCTTCAAGCATGCTTCAGAGAGACCAAGGGAAAATGCAGTAAGGATACGAGTATTGAAATCCAAGATTGTGTAAACAGACGCGCGAGCGAGCGAAGCCGTGCCACGTCCGATACCAATTGCGAACTCTTTTGGACTTTGCTGTATCATCCAAACAGAACTCAATGGTTAGCACAACCAAGCTTTCCGAACAATCACATTTTGCGCAAGAAAGTCGTGTCTCACCTGCTTGATGCCATGTGCGGGCTCGTAGATGAAGTCTTGGAAACCTGCCTTCATGTTTTTCCATGCAATCATCGGGTTGCCGAGCACGTCGACACTACCCAAAATGACGTACGCCTGTCGCAGTGCCTCACTCTGGTAGTGCGACAACAAGCGTGCAGCCAAAGCGTCGGGTTGCACGAAGGAGTGACTGATCTCCAGTGACTTGAGCTTGAATGGCGCATTCGCGATCTTGGTGAGACTAGTTCCGATGGCGTTGAGAATCAGTCTCAACGGACCAACGGTGATCGAAGACGTTTCTCGTGATGTCCCTGACAACGTGTAGGTGTACGAGTTGACGACAGAGGCATAATGGCCGTCCACCATTGCACCAGCACTGGCACCAAACGAAAAGCTGACCGTGGCCTATGACATGCAGTCAGAATGATCAGTCTTTACAATATATCAATCGATCATGCGGTGACCACAGCATCACGTACCCGAATCATGTCGATGTAGAACTCCTCGAAGTAGAGCTTCTTCTCTTCATCTTTCGTTACGATACGGCCTTGATTCAGGGTCGGATAGCGTGGTCCAATGACTCCAGAAGGACGTCTCGGGCGATTGTGCGATCGCGATGACGTGCTTCGGTCGTTTGACACGTGCGACGGAGACGCTGATGTGGCGGTGCCATCGTGCATTGCTTCCAGAACCTTGATGCCCACCGCCAGACTGGCGTTGAACTCGATCAACCGATGATTCTTGGTATCCGTAACGTCCGAACGCTGTCCACGAGAGGAGCCAATGGCTTTATCTCGAGGACCACCGCCGTACTCGTTGCCATGCACCAAAAGTGGCGCCAACTGTGACAGAAGTGAACCATCAACACGAACGTGCATCGGGAGGACGCGCGCGCTGAAGTGACGGATGAAGTTGATTCCTGCGTACTCATCGTGCTTGACGACGCACAAGTGCACCACTGGAATATTGATCAACTCCCCTGCCACGTTGACCGACCGGGCGTTGCGTTGCGAAAATCGCAAAAGGACTGGAAATGGAGTCAGTTGTAGCTGGTTGTCAATCTGGAGATCACCAATTTGCAACCGGCAGGCGATTGTTCGCGCACAATTTTCTCGTTCAAGGCGGGATACTGCAGCCTCACGGTCCGCGCTGTACCCAAGTTTGTCACGGTTTTCTTCGCTTTGCATGATCTCGACAAGCAAGTCTGACATTGACAAATAGATCAATTCCTTCGGCAACGCGTCAACAACAGAGATGCCAAGACCCTTCAATTGTAGAAGAAGATGGAAGGTTGGTGCGCTGACAAAGCGTTGCAATGATTGCTTCGCATCTGCTCTCTTGACCTCTTCTTCCGATTTGGGCTTTGCGTGGCTCACATCTTTGCGACTGCGCAAGCGAGTGTCGGTGAAGCGGAGCACACGAGTAGGGCCATCGGTAGATACTTCGATTCCCAGCGTTCCATTCACTGCATCCGGATAGTGCTGAATTTTATCGAGAGAGAAAACGCCAATTCGTAGCGGTCTGCTGTTGTCGCCTGCGGCTGACGGCAGCATATCGACCACAAGCATGCGTTCTTGGGTTGGTTCATCCCACGCATACTCAAGACTGTGATGAGGCAGCAGAATTTCACTGAGGCGGACCGTGTGCTGGTGAATTCGGAGAGTCTCCAGCGAGTAATTCTCGATGCGATACGGTGGTGCATTCGTGCTCTCTTCCCGGAAGTACACGCAAATACACGACGAGTCCATCTTGAGTGTTACGCGAACCAGCTTGCTCTCACGTGTTGCCTCGTGTCGCATACGCACGGCGAATTCGCCCGATTCGCTCAGGGGCACGGCACCACTCCACGACCAGCCATAGTCCGAAAAGCGACAGCGGATTGTGCGCGACTTGGAGAAACGCAGTGTCCAATGGAAATCCGCGTAGGCGCCAGGGTCCAGCGAGACTACGTGATTGACTGCAGGCACAACGCCAGCATTATCCATGCCCATGACCATGGCAGCCGCTGCTGGCTCTGTCGTATTCGTCGACGGAACTCCCAACTTGGCTGACGAGTGACAAATCTCGATGGCCGAACCAAGTGCATTCACGACCACGAAGCGAGGCGTCAGCATGATGACTTTCGTTCGTGAGTAGTTTCCCTTGGCATTGCTGATGGAGTAACCAACCGTGAAGATGCGATTGTTGGTGAAGTCTTCTGTCTCAATCTCGCCAGTAGTACCCGTCTGGTCAAGAACAAATGCTTCTGACCACTTGCTATGACCAGCATCTCTGCCGCTGTCGACAGTTGACAATTCAGACTCGCTCTTGACGCGCAATCGAACACAGCCCCGTTCGAAGCGATGGCTCGAGTAGCAGGCATGGAGAACGTCGACTTGACCTAGCGTTTTCGGATCATCAATAGCTTTCGGCAGCACATCGAGGAAACCCTTGATTGGCGGGACGCTTGGAAGCAAACATGGATGTCGACGATGTTTTTCTCTAGGACGCGAAGAAGTAGAGTTGAGATCTGATTCTCCAGAGCCACTGAGCGCAAAGTCACCCTCGGGGTTGTCTTGTTTTGCGGACTGACTGCGACGGAAGAGAGGATGAACAACATGAGCGTTGACGTCATGCACGGAATGCCTGCGCTGGCTTTCTTCTTGTAATACTAGTTGCTCTCGATCAAGACGTTGTTGCCCAGCAAGGATTCTGAGCATTTAACAATGTCAGCACATCAGAACTGATCCACCGCAAAGAAGAATAAAGACTCACGTGACTAGATGCTCGTTCCCCATCCGCTCTTCATCAAACTCGTATTCGAGCTTCAACCCTGTCAGGTTCACAATCCAGTACGGAACAAATAAGAAGATTTCGCGGCAGCCACCTTCGCCCACTTTCGTCTCTGCTGAAATGTACAGCCTTGAATCTCCAACGATGTCGTTCATCCGAATCCGACTGATGTCAGCCATGTCGTCACAGAGCTTGAACGGTTCGCTCCATTCGAATCCTTTCATACGCACTCGAAGCTCCAGCGGCGTGTCCATGTCCGACAAATGCCACACCAATGAATCAGCGACGTTGATCGTTCCTCGCTCTCTGAGGCGTTGCTGACTATCTTCCCAGCCGCGACTGGTGCCAGAGCTTCCGCCTGCACCCTCAATTTCGTTTTTTGGCGCCCAGTCGTTCGGAGTGGCGATACAATATTCGAGATTTCCAGCAGTCAGGTTGTGGACAATGAGAGGCGCATAAAACGCGAGTTTCCGACAATAGAGAGCACTACTGGCGCTTGTCAGTGTTGCTGTCATGGTGAACGGACGAACCGGACGATCACTGTAGAGACGGTGAAACTTGATCGTGCATTCGAGCTGCGAACCGTCATCCGATAAAGAGCGAGGCCGGCCATCAGTTGCGTTCGCCGTTCGATCGAACAACGCCAGCTTGACACGTTCTTTGGCATACGACTTCGGTAACACGCTGAGACTGGTGTCAGTGAACTTGATGTCTGGAGGACGCACAAGCAAATGACCTTCGCCGGCAGCGACCAAATGCAAAGGAATTGGAACAACGGACGACGCCTTCATCGTAGTTTTCCAAGCTGGAATGACGTGACCTGGGAGTCCGATCGAACGAGACGGCGGAGATCCCGTGCGCTTTTGTGGCAGTTGGAACTCCAGCTCCAGATCAGAAGCTGTGTTGTTCTCCAGCAGCACTGTGGAGCGAACGACGAACACTTTGCATCCGCGTTCAACGAGCACGTCGATCACACACTCACATTTGCGCATTCGCGTCGCCGTTAGATCGGCATCGAAGTCCACTAATCCATATAGACGCGAATCCACTTGATCAACGGGGATAGCACCCTCACTTTGCCATTTGCGCACGTTTGTCGTCGGCGATAGAACGAGCTCCTCTTCTTCGACAGAAATGAAAAGCTGGCGATCTTGGAGTTGAGATCCTTTTTGAACTTGCGAATACGAGCGAGAGCGTCGAACAAGTGCGTGGACCGCTGCATTGTCCAGGAACTCCAGTGGCTCTTCACAATCTGGATTAAGGTAGCTCATTCTGCATGCTGGTCCCCAGTAACGCAGCTTCAAGCCGGTGTTATTGCGAATCCAGTATGTTGAATACTCAGTCATTTCTCGTGGATCGCCACCTTCGTTCACCACCCACTGCCACGCACGGTTTGCCGCAGCCAGGTTTGCGATAAAGGCATCAGTGATGTTGACTTGAAGATACTCATCGGAATGCACTTGAACTGACACGAGGTCTCTCTTTACATCACCATCTTCGGTTTCAGTGTTTTCTCGGGGCAGAACCTGCGAAGTCTTCGCCATGACGCATCTGGCATTCCAAGGCTCAATCAACGGTTCTGATGCAACCAAGCGAAGGTTGTGATACCAGGCTTCCATGGACAAATTGCACTCCAGGTTCCAGGTTGCCTGCGACGTTGCGCATCCGTGAACGTCCAGCGCGCTCACTCGAATACCAACCACGGGGCTTTCTTCTCCAACAATGTTGTTGATCAACCGGAACTGTAAGCCATTCAAGTGAACAGACAATTCTGCAAGCCACGGGGAAGTCACACTCCCATCGTCGTCCACATCAGTCTCAGAACGGACCACTTCCAAGCTGTCCTCGTCGATATCAGGGAACATTGACGTCTCCGATCGATTGCTGTTTGTGAATTTCCACTCTGCATCGTCCACAGCGCTGAGAAGCTGGCGCTGGAATACTTGTCGAACCTGACTGTCGATCGTGCCAGTTTTCGATATATCTTGGCCAATCTTCAGCAGCAAGGGCAATTCACGGTACGAAACTCGTGAAAAGATACTGTCAATCTTGACTGTAGCACTTCCGTGAGCCCAGACATCTTGCTGACTGGAAACGGCGGTCTTGAAAGTGGTCATCGCCAGTGAAACAGAGTTCTCGCGCTCCTCCGATTCAGCCACTTGAGGCTTAGATTTCTTCAGGTTCGCAGAAACTGATACATCGATATCAAACGGTTCCACAAGTGCCCAAGGATGGTGCAATCCTCGAGCAGCCTTTCCGTCAACGGCACTGGAATCACCCTCAAGGGGCATGTTAATTCCAAGCTCCACGTCGTGGATTTCGCCGAACGCTGTCATGAACGGGTTGTCGTCTTCTTGAAGTTCGGCCGTTGAATGGCATAGACCTGCTTTAATCTTTGTCGACAATAGCAATCCCGTCATATCCTTCTTTTTGTCGGACGTGAGCAACCACAACTGCAGGTTCGACAATTCTGCTTGAATTGTCCATCGCTGTTTCGGCGCGACCGCATTTGGAACTTGCTGAGTCGCGTACTCATGCGAGATCGTGGTATCATTTGACGCCTCTTTCGCAAGACTTGGAATATCGAGCAGAAACCCGCTTGGTGGTGGTGCAGCAAATTCTGCGCGCTTGGTATTTCCTTCATCCTTCAATGACTCTGTCAAGCTGTCGCGTTTGCTGTTTCGGTGCACCCCTGAACGATACATATGGCCTTCATCGCGGATCTCGCTAAATTCATTCGCAGCATCCAAATGCGCCGGATTTCCAACTGACGACGAGTTCTGCAACTTCAGTGCCGACTGAACTTGGCGTAGCTGGTGAATTTTCTTTTGCGCCGCCAGAAATACCGATAATGCAAAATGCTCCATTCGCAATACTGCACGTGGCAAAAATAATACTTGCAGTGACGTCATCGACACCTCGCAGGTGTACGCAAGGATTTGATCGTCGTTAGACGTCATATCTTCCAAATTCTTTCGAAGTTGGACGCTCAGCTGTGGTACATCTGCTTCAGACGATAGCGAACGCAAGCTGGCAGAATGCTGGAGAACGTGATCAGCTGCGGTCATGGACATCGAGAAATCTACATCCATTGGTCTTGCTGGAACTGATGGGGGTGATAGTCCTCCCGTCACAGGCAGTGAGAACCGCTGCCATCCAGTGTCATTGCTGGAAGTCTGGTGAGCTTTGCGGTTTGGTACAGGGCCAATAACATGAGTTAGTGCTTCCTGCATGCATAAAGAGTTCAAAAGAGTTAGCAAGCATGATGGCATAGTCTAGCGTAAGACGGAATGCATACATTCTCGTCGACAACTCGGTCGCGAAAAACCAACTCTTGGACCGAAGCATCCAGCTGCACGCACTCGATCGAAGGTCGCGAGAGGTACTGGGCTCTGATGTTCTTGACCGCGACGTCACCGACAGGAGCATACCCTCTGCGGACGTACGCCTCGTCGACCGAATGAAGCGAGTGAGACTGATGGCGCTTGCGTGGAGATGACAGCCCACCACCTCCAAAGAGGCCATCGAATCCTTGGTTGGTGGTGTTGTTGTTGTCATCCCCATCAAAGCATGATCTTAGGGCACTCTCAAACATCACATGGTTATCTGTTTTAGACCAGAACTGCACCTTCACTTCGTCAGCAAATAGTGACGCACAAACTTCACGCGCAGATGATTGTTGCGGCATATCGACGCTTGTACATTCAGAGTCTAGACGGTCAAGGAGTACCCGAGCTGAATCCGCCATATGTTCGTTCTTGCGCTGAGACATAAATTGGTTCAAATCCTTGAAAGTTCGGGAGATAGGAGCGACCGTCTCGTCCAGGAGTTCCAGTAGCAAGCAAACGTAACTTTCGCTCACGTTGAGGCAGATCGATGACACGGAAAGTGTCAGGTCGATGCGGTCGTGATCAGCGTCTTGGTTGCTTAAAATGGATCCGTCATCATCGCCGTTGTTGCTATCAGCCTTGAGGTGCTCCGCAATGGGCACCGTTGCAGCAAGATGTAGATGAGTCTTCTCCAGCATATGAGACTTATCTTTGATGGAGGCAATATTGAGATCATCAACGAACAGATCAACCTTCCAACAACGAGCATCGGGATCCACACCCGTGATCTCAGTCTTCAGCGTGATGACACCAAGATCCAACATCAGTCCATTCTTTCCAATCTTCTCTCCATCTGGAGCCGATTCTACCGCCATTATAATGGTAGGACGAATGATCTTGAACTGAAAGTGGCATATGTCCATCAATGATGGACCTGATGGAGTCGACGGCCGATCGGTAGTGGTTTCGCCGCCGCCACTTTGCCTCAACGGCGACCTGCTAGTGGCTGGGAGCTCACGAATACCTTCGATTGCCTTGTCAGTGTGACTGATTGGATCGATCGCATCAAAGAATGGTGTTGAACTGTCTTTTCTGGGCGTAGATTGTTCGTCATCCGGCGTAGTCCACGGTCGTCGGCGAGCGAACGGTTCCAGGGAAAACGAGTCGGAGCGCTCATTGCCAGACAAATCACTGAATCTGTTTGGACCGTTGCCATCTTTCTGCAGCGTATACACCGCAAGCGGGCCTGCAAGTACGTACCGAGCGATGCGCTCAATGAAGTCGGCGTGTACAAACAATCGGATTGGCTGAACGGAGACCGATATCTGGGACTTTTCTGCTGGGTCTTTACGAACACTTGTGTTGCTGTCGTTTGCAAGGTTATCCAAGGTGCAGTCTGCGACAATGAAGCTTGTAGGTAGGTCTGCGTCATCTTGAACTCGAGCGAGGTCCAAGCCAAGAACTTCTCGATGATTGTGAGTTACATCCATAGATCGGCTCTTCGCACGCAACGGAAATTCCGCGTTTGGATCTCTCTCTATGTCAGGACTGAGATCAAACACCTTGATATCAGCAACACTTCCATGGACACTGATTTTGTTGTCTTGATTGTGCGCGAGAAGAAGGTCTGTGTGAAGCACAGCCACCGACGCAAGCATTTCTCCACGATCTCCAAAGCAAGCTGACAGCGAGTGCAGTCGGACGTGCACGCTCATAGCAACAATAGGCTTTGGATTGGACACGTCTTGCTGCCCTTCGCTGATTTCTGCCGATCGACTTCGTTCAAGGAAGCTCTTTCTTGCCCGCTCTAAATCCGCACGAACAGAGTCGGTCAAGTTGATACTTGGAAAATAATCGGGCGACATCGATGGAGTCAGCTCTAACGGTGGCGGACTCGTGCTGCCGTGCGGCTCGGACAGATTCCGTTCCAATTGCAGGTCATAGTCAGGAGCTGGTAGCTGGGCCATCTTGGACGTCGTATCATCAAGTAGTTCCAGAAGTGAACACACGTACGATTGGTCAACGTTGACTTGAATGCAGCCAAATCCGATGTCCATGTCTCGAGCCACCTCATAGCCAGTTTTCTTGTCGTTGGACGAAGCGAAGACGAGTTCAACAAGATTTTCTGGGGCTGATTCGTGTCGCTGACCACCTCGTGCGCTTTCAATTGATCCAGAACGCTGGAAAGATATCACTCGTTCACGTTGCCGACTTGCTCGTCGACGACCCCGAACCGATGCACCATATTTCGTGCCTCGCCGAATTGGAGCTCGCACGGCATACGGCACCGTGATACTTGGACATGAGAAGATCAAATATTCCGTAGCTCGACCACTGGTATCCAAGTAATCCTCAACTTCGAGGGATCGTAGGCAGATATTAGCTTGCGTGGACAACGTTCGCTTTGCAAGTCGCAATCTGAAACCTTCGAGTTTGACCAGGATGGTTCCATTGTCGGTCGAATCCTCATCCAGGTCAGCTTCTTCGTACCTATATGATGCGGACATCGGGGCAACTGCTGTCCGTGGCTTCTTCAAGTGGATTGAGATCAGTGGAAACGTCAACGTGCACACGAATAACTTTCGATCCAACAGCTCTGCTGGCTTTGCCGCGGCATACCGACGCTTGCGAGCACGCTTTTTGTCAGTCTGGGCACTGGTATCAGCGGGGGCTGGTACGGATTCCACACTAGCAAGCGAGAAAATACTCTCACGATTGAAAGGATCGCCTAACGATTCCCTGCCTTGAAGTTCGCTGTCGAAGTTCCCGCTGGCAATACTAAACCATGTGTCGTCGCTGTCGGCACTTGATTCTCCGTCGGATTCATCTCGTGCAGTGGAAGGCTCATCTTCCGTCGTTGAACTCTGAGTGGCATCCAGCTTGAACGTATCCAGCACAGACGTGCTCAGAAAACTTTTTCTTCGTGTCGCCAAGTACTGACTATCAGTATCCATTGCCGTTGGAGAAAAAGCCACGAAATCTTCACTTCCAGTAAACAACGCGACATCATGGGTTTCCTTCGGTGCCTCCGGACTGGTCAGTGTGAACCGATTCGCGAGCAGGATCAGTTGGTGGTACTTGTCCAGCGACAAATTGAATGTCAGCGCTGGCAGATCCGCGTGGACATACAGACGAGTGAGAGTAGCATCCAACGGGAGTACTGAGGTTCGCACGATCACATTGATGTTGAAGCGCTTGACAAGCTCCAAATCCTTCTCTTGCTCATAGATGTCGCGCAAGTGTGGCGGCAACGAAACGGATGGGTGATCTTGAGCCAACGGCATAGCGCGCGGGTTGTGCTTGCGACCGTATGGAATCAGCAAGACGTGCACGTTCGAGACTGTGAGACTGAACTTGTCATAAAACTCCTCCTTCCATCGAATTGCGCCTTCACCCTTTTCCGCTTCATCGTACAATTGCTTGACGAAGGAAGTGCTGGATCCCAAATCCGGTGAAGTATTGTGTCGCAGCATCACCATCGAGGAAGATCCACTGACAGTGTTGGACGTGTTGGACATGACACTGGTCTCTTCATCCAGCTTGCTCAACCGATCAGTTCGGAAATTCAGGTGACCAAGATCAACCACCAAACGAGAACAGTTGTAGTCGGTGTCGCTTTCGGGGATAATAATCACTGGAGCTTGAACACGCAAATCCATCGACAACGCAATCCGATTTGCCATCACATATTGCAGCTTCGCTTCCGTTCGTGCCTTCAGATTGACAATGTCGTTGAACGACGCCACTTCCAGCTCTGCCCATAATCCAAGAACTTGCGGGGTGTTCATAAAACTGGCAAGGCGTCCCCAGCAACGTGCAGTTGGTGACAAAACGACCTCCAGCGGCTCCAAGTGAACCAAGAGCGCAGCATCCGCGCTGATGTGGCTTGGATTTGTCTCATAACTCATCAAGAACACAGCACCAGTAATGCGAGCATTGCTCTTGCCATCTCCACCTGTTGCGACTGCCAGTGCGTCTTGCTTTCGACTGAGCAGACGTGAAAACGCAGAACTCTCTGCGCTTTCGTCGTACGCTTCAATGGACTGAAGTGAGACGTCCACCTTGGTGGAGTCGCCCTTCGTAGCAGCGGCAAGCTGCAAATTCGAGAAAGTGCCAAGCAGAAACTCCGTGGGAGAATACCTCTTGTGATAGTTTGGGTCATCGCGTTGTAGTTTCTTGTTTGTTTCAGGGTCACTCGACAACGTGATGGAACCCTTCTCCAGTGCGAAAGTCACACGCGACACAATGTGTTCACCACTGAGATCACGGTCGACACCAAAGCTATCCTGGTGGTCTCCTTCGCGGGCCTTTTGCTGCTGTCCTTTTCTCTTTGACTTTCGTGCTGGCTCATACTCCAGAATCTTGTATAGCTCGCGCAGCTCAACTTCAGGAATAACGCGTTTAGACGCTTCACCGCTTTCCGGCGATCCAGTCGCCCCGAGCTTGGATGTCCAGCCAAACATCCAGTTTCCCCAGCTACGATAGCGCAACTCGACTGGAACACTTGATTCGGTTGCATCTGTGTCGACTGATTCCGTGTCCGAGATGACCGAGTTCGCAGAGAGCGGGGGCATTGCAACGTATCTGCGATTTGAGCTGTGCTTGTCAGCTCGCCCTTCGTACTTCAAGTCTGCGATATACCGGAAGAAGAGAATATCTTCAACTGGGCGTCGACGTTCGATCTCTTCCAGTCCCGCTAATTCATCGGTTCCGCTTCCCTTTGAACTACTAGACCGGGCGCTCCCTCGATCATCGCCGTCACTCAACACGTCTTCTTCGTGTGCACTTTTATCTCCCTCTTCTGCACCTTCATCGTCCTCTTCTTCCATCTCACTGTCAGATAATAAATACTGGTTTTGATGCCCAAGGTCTTGCAATTCCTTTCTTCTGTGCCACAATGCCACGTATCTCTTGCGATCGGTGCGTCGCTCTTTCATGTAGCTCCACGACCACCGCATTCGTTTTGTTCGTACATCGTGCATAATGGCATTGATAGCGTAACGCCACCACTCGCCCTTGTTGGAATCTGCAATCGCGGTTCGTGGTCGAAACTTGCGATACCGCTGGTATTTCTTAATGTGTTCCGGGATCTGAAATGTCGCTGCCAAGTAGAGCACGTCGCAATACTGCGACTCTTCCAATCGCAAGGCCACTTCGTCGATGCTCACATCCAACTCAAATTTGGGGACCGAGGTTTCAAACGGATCTCGATTCACAATGAGCCTTGCGCTCGCATCAATCGGCTTCAGCACGAAATGATGTTGCTGGTGGGACGGATACATCTGCGTGTGTTGCTGGTAATGCCGATCATCAAACCGCTTTGGAATGGAATGGTTGAACGCGTTCATGAACTCATCGAGCGAACACGTCTCGAAATCCAGCGGTTGCGCCCGCAACACCTCGCAATGTGGGTTCAAGTACACACTCAGGTGATTCAGCTCAATGATCTTGTAAATACGCGGCTCATTGCTCTTGGACGTGTCGACGTACGAAGGTTGCCAATTCGAGTTGGTCGACTACCGGTGCAAGACAACACCGGTCAGCCTCTTATCACACCACGTGTGCACCAAGGCACCGCACCTACCTGGGCATGCACGGACTCAATCGTGAGACCAAGCGCAAACGGATGATCGCCCGACGACTGGTCTTCTAGTCGCACGTGTATTCTTCGGATATGCAGCTGCACAGCCATAGAACACAATCGATGAGAACACCAGGAACGCCAACGCAACCTCCGTGAGCAACCCCACCTCAAGGTTATCGATGATCTTGTTCACGAGACGTGCCGTGAATCCGTTGTTGTCTGCGCTGTTATTGCTGCTGCTGCTGCTGCTTTGCTTCTCTTCCTCCTCGCGCTGCTTCTTGGCCTGCGCGTACAACTGCTCCAGCAGCGCCTTCTTGATGGAGAACTCGTCCTGCTCCATGAGCACGCGTTCCACGTCGTCCTCCGTGCGCAGGAGCAGGTACACGTCGTCGATGGTGATGACGACCGAGTCGGAATGCAGCCGATTCCACGGGATCTTGAGCTCAATGGAGCCGCACACGCCCCGCACGAGCTGCAGCGCCGGGTGCTGCACCACTTCGGGCTTGAGCTCGAGCGAGCGCAGCACGACGTAGCCCGACCAGACCTCCACATTGATCTTATTGCTGCTGAAGCACTTGGGATCGATGTAGCTGCCCAGCACGTTCGTCAGCACGCCCGACACGAGCGTCTCGAACATCTCGCGCCAGTGCTCCCGCGCGCATCCAAGGCGTCATCCAGCGACGGCGATGCCAGGCGTTGGCGCGATTGGTGCAACCTTCCGAGTGTCGCACGAATGTACGCGATCCCTTGCGAGGGACACGAGGGACGCGGGGTCATGGGCCCGCGTTGGGGATTGAAGACGCAATGAGCTCCAGCACGGGTGCCACGACGCCGTATGCGCCGACGGCCGGGGCGGGCGCCGCGGGCGCGGCAGGAGCAGGAGCAGGAGCAGGAGCGCCGGCTTCGTCTGCGTCGGTGCAGCCGACGCTGAAAGGTATGGTGGTTGGCGTTGATGGTGCGGAGGTGATGGTGATGGCGTGCGCTGTTCGTGCTTGGGTCTGCATGACCGATAGTGATGCGGCTATACAAGCCCAAGCTCTATACACAGGGCGCGTCGTCCGGTTCGATGATGCCGACGGCGCTGTCGGAGTCGTCGATGCTGCAGCACGAGTTCACGATGTCGAGCATGCTTATTCTGCCGGATAGCTTTGGGTATGTGAGAAACTGCGGCGGTGAAGTGAGCGCGTTGATGGTGACCGCTGTTGTGGTTATGTGTGTATTGTAGCGAGATCTTCCTGGGTAACACGTTCAGCAGCTACATCAGTGTCATCAATCCGTACTCGTGTGACGTGCGCGAAGTCGGGCTGACGGTGGGTCCAGGCAACAGAAATCTGAGGTGGGCAAGGCTGACTAAGCTGTCGTCTGCAGGCGAATATCCAATGCGCCAATGACCGCGTGGATCTGCACGACAATCGCTATGCACGGACAGGCAAGGTGCCACCACCCAACCCCGTCAAAGTGCTGCACGCTGGCACGAGCTTGGATATGGTGGTGGATTACCCATTGACCCAAGTCGGAAATCATGTGTACGTGCCAGCGCATGAGCCATGCAGGGTGTGATGGTATATTTATTGACGACAAATGATTGAAATGCTTGCTCTGTGCAGTTTGCGAGTGGGCGTCACGTATTTGGATCCTATCACGAACGAGCCCAAGTCTCTCCGCAAATTCTACCGCTTTGGTGTCCAGAACCCGCTGGTGATCAATTTCAAACAGCTACGCGTGCACGACGAGTCATTTGTCGAAGCCCAGATCCGCAATGTGTCCAAGCTGCCGTTGTTCATCGATGATATCCGCTTTTTGCCATTGCTGCCGTTTGCAGCGCAAGAATTTGAGGCTCCTAGCCCCGTGATAGAGCAGTCCAATAACTCGGACCAGGCTTTGCTGGACGAAGTGCGTGACCTCCTCACACATGGCTCAGAGACGCTTCTAAACCCACAAGAAGAGCTTCAGCGTGTGTTTCGGCTGTATCCCGATCCGACTGCAGACCCATCACCGCTGCAAACTCAGGTATCGCCAGTGTCTGGATAAATGACTCCATGAGCACCAATGTCTTACCGAATACTCGTGACTTCTCAGGGCTCGCAAAATCTTGGCAAGCTGCACGTTGGATGGAAGACATCGGTTGGAGAAACGGGGTCGGTTCAGAGCCAACCTGTGATGAGGAAGGTTGACCACGGTCGCGAAGTCACGGTCACGCTGACGGACTTGCCCAAAGAAATCATTTTGGGATCACCATTCCGTGCCAACTGCGCGATCCAGAACAACTCAACTCGATCACTGCAACTGCAGCTTCAGTTCCGCAAAGACAAGATGACAGGCGTGTTTTGCTATTCGTTATCTCACCAGGTTTGTCCAAGTCTAGCATGTACCAACGAGCTGTGCTCTGATGAGTCGCATAACCGGATTTTTTCATGTCAGAACATTGGTGTGATCCCACCCAAGGCCACACACTCCGTCGCAGTCGAGTTCCTTCCGACCATCGGTGGCCTGCAGCTGATCCAGGGCGCGGTGTGTGTCGACACGCGGACAGGTCAGGAATTCATTCAGGATGTGCTTGCGCGGGTCATGGTGCACGCAATAGCAGCACCCGTTGCAGCGTAGGCAGCGTCCCCGCTTTTCAAAAATAATTGCAGCTCTGGGACGCACGTGTGTCGTAGTTATGAAGATGTGTTTGGCGTTCGCCCCAGCACAGTGTTCACAGCGGAGAGGCCACCGATCGACATCGAGCGCAGTGCTGCCTTCATCTGCTTGTCGCTCGTCGTAGCCATCGCTTTTTCGAGCTTCAGTGACTGAAGAATCTCGTTGACACTGCGCTTGACAGCTTGCGTGGTCGTGGGTACCAGCGACGCATTCAGATCACGACTGTTCATTGTCACCACGGATACTTCTTGCGGCCGTTCTATCGCCACATTCAGACGCACACGAAGATGGCATGCTGCAGACTCGGTTTCCAATCCCAGTCGGCTGCGAAAGGCTTGTTGGTGTGCATGACTGTCGAAGCGAGGAACAAGTTCGTCCATACCAATGAAGTAGTCTTCCATCTGCTCCCGAATCGACTGCACCGGTTTCCATAGCCGCACATTGACGTCGTTGAATCCGCTGGTAGTTGGGACGTGCAGTTCACCGCAACCGATCAGCTTCTTGCGCTTCCAGGAATCGCACGCAAACGCACGCATCAGCACGACGCCGACTCGATCATTCACGTCTGCTTCGGGTGCTGTCCCGGGTGCTTTGCTAGCATTGTGCCAGCCCAAGTCGTATCGCACATGGAAGTTGAATGCGTGCATGTTGCCGATATCCGCGATGTCGGCGCCTTGCGACAACTGGGTTTGTCCATCAAGCGCTGTCGTTTGTGGCTTCCACTGCGGTGATAGCCCATGCAGCTCGTAGTCGACGTAGATCTTGGTATCGGCATCAGCTCCATACAAAGACACGAGCTCCATCAAGATCGCCACTCGTCGCTCGCGCGGTGCATCAGGCTTGATCGACGCATTGGCAGTGCCCTGACCACTCCGATTCACCAGCTCAGCTACTTGAACCTGGGCTTGCTTGATATCGAGTCGCCGGAGTTCATTCTCGAGTTGCCAGTCCTCGGGAAGTACCGACGGGATCAAATCGTGTTCATTGTCCAGCGCATACTCGAACGCAACGCCAGATCGCTCGGTCTTGAACGTCAACGTACTGAGTTTCGGGCCTTTGGTCGCCGCATCGGGATCAGTACCAACGTCGCAGTACGCGGAAAATCCTGGTGTCATGCACAGCAAACCGTTCTCGACATGGAAACTGAGTGTGCACAGAAGCACTTCGTCGTCAGCCACGCGTGCGACGAGATGCATGAGCTTAAAGATGTCTTCGCGCTCGATCCGTCGCTGAACACGATCCGTGTTCGACTCAAGCAGCGACAGGTCATTCGTCCTATTGTGACGTGCTTTGGCCCTGATCAGGTGTGTTGGTGGCAGGTCCGCACTCATCGCTGACAGATGATGAAGATGAAGATGGTGGTGCTGTGGAGGCATCAGTATGAGAAGAACGCCAGTTGCCCGTGAAAGCACACGCACACAAAACAAGAATTCTACCGTTTGTGGAGCGTAGTTGTCTGCATCATTGTATGAACAGAGCATGATCACATCGCTTGCTGGTGCTGAAGCCGTATCTTCTTCTGCAGCCGACGCAGTCGATTTAAGCACTGGTTGCTTGCGTTGCGATCGATGAGTTCTGTGGTGGTGCGTAGAACAATTCACAAAAGATGCATCAGTCCTCCTTCCCAGAAGCCAACACGTAGTGACGGATCCAACCTAGAAGGATGACGTCGCTCTTGCCAGCAGAACGTGTAGCTCCAGGTTGATCCGACGGGAAGATCCTCCAACAGCGGCGCGGTCCCATTTCCGTTTGCAGTCTACATTAACGTTCGCTAAGGCCTCCACAAGCGCAGACACCACACGTCGACCACCCGACCTACCTTGCGCAGAACAACGCGTACTCGCAGGTTCTCGATCGGATCGCGAGTGTGATAATACTGCGTCAGCACCTCTCTATGCATAATTGCTCGCGCCAATTTGGCGCCAAGTGCGAGAACCGGTCGCGCCCTTTGGGTTTTCCCACAGACGTCGCCTGCTCAAACCATCACCCAAGCACAGTAGAGCGTGTTTCGTGGTGATCGCAAGACCACATCACTCGAGAGAATAGGAAGTACATTTATTGCTGTGGAGGACACTTAGTCGTCGTCGCTATCCAGGTCGTCGAGTGGGTTGCCGGAGCGCTTTTTCATCACGCGGAAGAACTCGTCCTCATTGATGAGACCGTCGCCGTCCCGATCAGCCTCATCGATCATTTCTTGCATCTCTTCATCTGTAAGCGTCTCACCCAGCTCTGTGCACACCCGCTTGAGGTTGCGGAACGAGATCTTGCCCGTGTTGTCGTCATCGAAAAGCTTGAAGATCTTGGTGATCTCTTCTCGTGAATCACGGCCGTTCTACCACCACGTCGTGATCATAAAGCAGCAGTCTGTGAGCCGAATCATCATAACAAATCATCGACAACGCGTACGCACCATTTTGCTGGTCATCATTTCGATGAACTCATCCATATCAATCGTGCCGGATTCGTCTTTGTCGATGTCGGCAATCATCTGGCGGATCTCGGCTTTCTTGACTTGGAACCCCAGCGCACGCATGGCAGCCTTGAGCTCCCGCACGTCAATCGTGCCACTGCCGTCTGTGTCGAACAGGTGAAATGCTTCACGGATTTCTTCCAGTTCTTCTTCGTCCAGCGCTTTCTTCACCGGCTTGGGCTTCCGCCGCAGCGCTGCCCGCGACCGCGCGAATGCCGATGCCGATGAGGTTGCCTACTCGCACAATTAAACATCCCAACAGCATCAGCACGAGTGTTTACAACTAATAGCATGCAATCGTCGTCATGTATCCAAACTCACCATGTGTCGTTGAGCTCGTCTTCGCGTTGTCACGTGGCGTCGCTTCTGGAACAACGCACCCCCATCCATGCAATGACCTTTCAGGATCGCGCTGGTAAATAGGTAATTACACGATCTTGACAGCGATATATTTAGGTGGAGGGATGTTCTTTATTTTGGGAACTTGGATGAGCCAATCAGCACGCACCGTTGGTTCACCCTGCGGTCGACGAGCGCCATTGGCGCCATCTACGGAATTCCAGCAGAGCCCGAAAGCGAATCATGACACTGACAACCGCGAAAGTGCAGCGCCTGAGTGCACTCCGCACCAGCGCGACCAAGGCGTACGAGAAGAGCAAGCACCGCGTGCTGGTGATCGGCGGAAATGGGTTTGTGGGCACCAATATCCTGCAGCGGGCTGTGCAAAAGGGCATTGAAGTGCGCAGTCTGAACCCGTCGGGCAAGCCGCAGTGGCAAGACATCCCATGGATCGATCAGGTGGATTGGCACCAGGGAGATGTGTTCAATGCGGATGACTTGTCGAAGGCTGTGGAGGGCATGACTGGCGTCAGTACGTGAGCTTGCTTATCGCGTGTGTTTGGTTGGGCTGAGCCGATCATTGATCCGTTGTGTTGTTGTCTCTTCGTCGCTGTGTCATGGCTTTAGTTTCTACGGTGGGCGCATTTGGGTCGAATGAGTTCATGGAGAAGCTGTGTGGTGACTCGACAGTGGCTGCTGCCCGCGCCGCGCAGAAGGCCGGTGTCGAGCGCTTCGTGTTCATCTCCAACTCACGCGTGGGGTCAAATATCCCGTCGTGGGCACCTCTGCAAGGATACTACTCTGGCAAAGAGCGTGCTGAGGCTGCTGTTCGTGCGAGGTAACGACAATGCAGGACTGTGGTTGTGTTGTCCAGCCATTGACTGTAATCACTGTGTGTGAGCAGATTCCCTCAAACTGGTGTGTCACTGCGTCCGGGATTCATCTATGGTTGGCGTCGTGTCGGTTCCTATACCGTGCCATTGCAGCTCTTTGGGGCGCCGATGTCGCTGGTAGCGCGCAATCTTGGCGCTGTGTCGGCAGTGGTGTCCAGCATCCCTTTCTTCGGTGACGAGATGTTTTCAGCGGTACCTGTGAGTGCAGTCGCCAAGGCAGCCGTACTCAGCGCCATCGGCCCAGTGCATGGCAAAACGTTGGACTCGACCAGTATTCTCGCGCTGTCCGATTCTTTCCACCATACGCTTTAATGACACCCGCAAATTCGATTCTGCCATGATTCACTTCGAGCAATCTCAAGTTTCAATTCTACGAAAAATAAATTAACATTCTGCGCTTTGCCACTCGTGTCCTGTGTTACTGTCGCCACTTTATCGTTTAGCCATGGCCTCGGCTGTGTATTTCATGCCGACGTTGCCGAACTTTTTCTTGCGTTCCTCCGCTTCTACCTTCCGCCGCTCCAGGTCCGCCGTTCGCTCTTTCCAATATTTCTGCACAGACAACATCCACGCGTTAGGTCCCTTCACGGCATGCTCGTAGCGTTTACCGCACCTCTTTCTGTTTCTCGGATTGTTTGTTGAGTTCTTCTTTCAGAGCCTGCGAGTCCGCATCGCTTCCTTTCGTCGCCACGCTTTGACTCAACTCTTCCAGCGTTTGAACCTGAAGCACCAATGTCGGTCAACTACATCGCATACTACGAGATCGAATCGCCCAAACTGCGCCATGGCGATGAACGCACCCACAGGTCCCGCAATGATGGTGAATCAGCCGTCAGTTCCAGGAGTTTCTGGCCGTTGAGCGAGAGAATCAGCAATTCGCATGTATCTGCGTCGTTGCTCCATCATCAGCTCCCATCCATTTCGTTCCGTAACAAGTCATCACGCGGACTATTACCTTGGGCACAGACTTTCCCAATGCGGCAGATGGGTACTTCTTCCAACTTCACACTGCTCTTCCGGTTGCCGTTGGCCGCGACGACAGACCATTGCAATCTACAGCAGAGCACAGAAGGAATGTCGGTGGCTGTGTGAGTGGTAAGCGTTGATACCGAGTGATTCGCACCTCGTGGCTGCTGCGTTGAGCTGCAGAAAGACCGTGTCGGTCTTGCTCAGCACGCCCAAATACGTCACTTTGCGCTTGAACGTGCCGCCTTCTTTGAGCAGCTCCACGCGTTGGAGCATCTCAAAATTGCCCGTGCCGCAACACACGTTCCCCATCGTCTCGCCCACGCACACACGTCGAGTAGCAGCAGCAACTACAACAACAGCAGCCTTCTTCACCCAACTGAGCTGCGTCGGTCGACGGCACTGGAAGACGCGCTCACAGACCGATGTCAGAAAATAGAGGGACGTGGCGGCAAAGCCGAAAGACGACATGATTCAGGCGCTGGCGATCAGAACAAGGTGGGGCGCCGCCGGAGACGAATGAGTGCACGCACCAAATGCTTGCTGGGTGCGTAGCATAATATGATGCGTGTGCGAGGAGTTTCGAACCAGGACCGGTCATTTGTCATGTGTGCTCCGACGAATGCTGGTGGAGCACGCAAGAGATTGCAAGAAAGACACGGAAATTGTGCGCACGCAGCCATATATATGCGCCCGTGGACGTCGACAACGTTCTCGTGATTGTGCGCAGTCATTTGAAAAATGTTGATCTGAAAAATTGCGCACGAATCGAATGAACGGACACGCCCGCTGCGTGATTCGGCACACACACACACACACGAGACAAGACCCGACTGTGCTGTGAGAAGGCAGTCAAAGGTATATGCGTGTGGACGAACAGCCTGACCGCTTGGCTAGGACATACGGGGATTGTTGCGCCATATTCTCAAGCGGATTAAATAATGGTATGGACATTTTGTCACGGTCAGCAAGAGCGCAATGAGGACGCCGACATCGGCATCGCTGGAATGAGCTCGTCGAATTGCTCGAAGTCGACATGCACGCAATCGCGCTCCAACAGCGCGAAATCGGCAAATTGCATGTTGTACGCGAAGTCGTCCCAGAAGTACATCTTGCGCGCATACACGTTCTCCGAAAACGTCGTGTCCAGGCCTGTCATCAAGACAATGACCGCGACGCGCGATTCGGAAATCTCATCTGACGACTCGAACTTGTAAAACGGAGACGATTCGTCAATGATGTGGATCAACGTCGCGGGTAGCTTGATGGACGGCCATTCAGCTGTTACGAGCGGCACGTCGTACACCTGACGCAGGCCAGTCTTGCGGTTGGTGAGAATCACACCAATTCGGAAAAAGTTCTCGTGCACTTCGCCACTGTGACGCGTGTTGGCAGCTCGGAATACGAGACAACGGTGGCCGTAGATGTTCGAGATGATGATGTTGGACGAGAAGTGAATGTGCGCTCGAGGTCGTGCAAACTTGGCCCACGCGATACCCGTGATGATCGTGACGGCGATAATGCCCAAGCACGTCTCGACGAAGACCCAGAAGTTCATGAACAGCGAGTCTGGCTTCGGTGCAATCGAACCGTAGCCAATCGTGGCCAGCGTGTGCACGCTCATGAAGAAGGCGTGTTCAAACGGTGTCACCACCACTTCTGGATACGAGACAATGTCCTCAAACAAGGACCAATATAGCAGTCCGAACACCACATTGATCGCAATAAAGCCCATCACAACCACAAGAATGATTCGGGGCCACCGGATGTACAACGCCATGTGGTAAAAGCGCATGAAGCTGAAGGACTTGGGGATGTTGATCGGCGTCACGTTCAAAAAGCGCGGGGTGTCCTGGACATCGATGGAGGCCACTGATTGATTCAGGAAGTGGGAACGACTGGCGCGTCTTTGGATCTCGGCATCGTCGCCTTCTTCATCACTCACAGTCGCATCATCATCCTCACTTCCAGCCTCACCAGCCATCTGCTCCTGTAGGCGCTTCTTTTGCTGTCGCGGCATCATGTGGTCGCCAGGGATCTCCTCCGCCCCCGAATTGGCCGATTGCATGCGTTGCAACCGAGCATTTGGATCGCCATGCTGGAGTCGCTGCGTGCCGACGGACGGTTGGAGAAGCGGCTCAAAAAGTGGTTCCATACCAAGACTGAATTTGTTTGGAGCGATGTTTTTCTTCACCACAGGCGTCCGCGGGGACGAGCAATCCGATTCCGAAGAAGAAAACTGGCGCGGACGGTGAGCTGGCGCATCACTCGCCAATTCTCGAATTGACTCCATCATCGCTCGTTCCAGTGCCACATTAGGTGCGATCGTTGGTGTTCCAGGGCCTTCTTGCAGGGAACTGGTACGATGTGGAGACTTGGAGGAGGTCGAATTGGTGACGGACGTTGACACAGTCGGTGCCAAGCTCAAGGCCACGCTCGGTGGCGGTCGAACAGGGCGCACATACAGCGAGGCGTCGATAGCAGCAGGTTCGACCACACTGAGTTTGTTGAAATCCATCACAACTTCCGACTTGCGCTCATCAAAATCCAGTAATTCTGCGAAGCGATAGCCCCACCGGAAATGACTCGCAGTGTACGTGTACCGTTCGGCCACCGTGTCTTGAAGGGTAGAATCGACGCCCGACATCGACACCTCGAGGATCATGTCCGAGCTCAAAATGTCGTTCTCCGTCATCCCGTAAAACGGACTCTCCTCGTCAATGACGTGCACGACGGCAATGCCCATACGGAAGGTGATGAAATTATTCTGGAGTAGCTTGAGATTGTACGAGCTCAGCTTCTTGGTGTTGAGGAAGTGATCTCGTTCATTAGCTGGGGACATGGCAATGCTGTGATGCAGGCCATGCACTTCGTGCCACATAGTACTGTAGCTCTTCTGCTCGACGCGCACCAAGTTGAGCTTGAAATTGGCTTCCATGATCACGTCGTGCGTCACATCGCGCGACGGCGTGGCGTTGGCGACTCGTACAACCAGCGCGAGGTACTTCTTGCCGTACGGCTGGATGACGCACACTTTGCTGAACGCCACTTTGGCTTTAGGCTTGGCAAACTTGGCGAAGACAAGACCCGTGATGGCCGACGTCACGAGCATGGACGCGAATGACTCGACGACCATGACGAGGTTGCCACACATGCGCTCTGGGAAGACAATGCCAAAGCCGATGGTGCTGAAGGTCTGGTAACTAAGGTTGAACGCACGCAGCAGCGAGGAGGGCTCGCCGCACATGTAGTAGATCGCAAATGCAAAAAAGAAAATGTTGACAACGAACACAAGCAGCAGCACGGTCATTAGCATGGCCCAGCGCATGTTGAGCAGCACGTAGAGGAAATCCTTGTAGCGCTTGCGCGGGTTGGAATACGTCTTGACGGCCGCAAACAGCGAGTTGGACGGCAGGCGAATGAACTGCTGGAAGAACGACATCTCTTCCTTGCGCGAGTCCGTGTGGAAGATGACCGAATCCGACGCCTGCACGGTCACGCCGTGCCAGGTGTGCACCCATTCCTTGAGCGCCGCGGGCACTTTTTGCTGCACCAACGACGACGTCGAGCGGTTCTGGATGCGCTTCTTGCTGACCGGCATCTTTGCTGCAATGGCACTGTGTCACAGCGAGGACGCAGGACGAGCGCCGAGAGTCTGACAACGGCCAGATGCAGAAGTGGCGGCCTTCGCTGTGTCTGCGGTGCCCCAGGCCACGGTCGAAATGGAGAGACGGAGGCCCAGCCCAACGACCGATAGGTATTTTAGCCAATCGGCGCCGAGCGCCAGAATAGTTCGCCAATCAGGCCATTGATCCACAAACGGCTGTCAGCTGGATGTTCGATTGAAGACTTGCAGGTCATCAATTATTGGTCATGGCAACGCGACTGCGTGGTGTGCTGGTGGACTTGAGCGGTGGGTGCATGGCGCGCTGTGGACGGTGGAAGCATGCAGGATGCGTGTATGGAGGACGAGCGCGCGGATGGATGCTGATGGTGAGTGAGCGGCGTGGTGGTGGTTAGGCACGCTCCACATCGACGACGTGGTCATCCCGGGCTGCGTCGACGCGCTGCGTAAGATCCTGGCCCAGCAGGACGTGGGCGTTCGCTTTGGTGAGTGCGCGCCGATCTTCCTGGTTGCTGGGACAAAGCCATTGCGAGAGCATGTACCGCAGCATTTCTCACGTGTGAAGCCTTGATCGCCGTGCGACGGCAGTCACCAACACGACCAAGAAGTCCCGCCACGACCTGGTGAGCGCGGGCAGCCAACCCATGAGAGGAACAGAGGAGAAACTGATGGCGCAGCTGACGACACCTTGTGCGCAGATTCGTCAGCTTCATGCCATTGGCCTGACAGAAATTGACCCAGCGCATGTCGTGACCTCGGGAGGGATTGCACGATCTCTTCTCGAGCGGCAGCAGCTGCGCCCGCTGCTGCTGGTGGATCCGTCCCTGCAAGCCGAGTTCGACGGGCTTCCCGTTGACAACCCGAACGCCGTTGTCATTGGCTTGGCGCCAAATGAATTCCACTACGACAAGGTGAGCAACGCCATAATGATTGTGCAATGTGGCTTGGGATCACACTTACTCAATCTCTCTATCTTTCGCACACACGTCGATGACGTAGCTGAATGAGGCATTTCGTGTCTTGCTAAACGGCGGAACGCTTTTTGCGCTCCACGAAGCACGCTACTTCACAGAAAAGGACGGCCTGTCGCTCGGTCCAGGCGCTTTCGTCAAGGGTCTCGAGTTTGCTGCGGGCGTCCAGGCGACAGTCATTGGGTTCGTATTGGAAGCGAACATGTGCGCTGTGCCAGGGAGCTGATCAATCCGCTCTTGCTCGTGCGACAACACGTTAGGAAGCCATCCCGCAGCTACTTCGAGCAGGCGCTTCGAGACATGTACGCTGCACCTGCAAAAGCACGCCATGCAAGCCCATGATGAAACTGATGTTGTTGTAGGAATGTCGCGGCGACGGAGGCCGTGATGATCGGAGACGATGTCAAGCAGGATGTAGGCGGCGCAGCAGCCATGGGCATGCATTCGATCCTGGTCCAGACCGGCAAATATCGCCCAGGCGATGAACGTGAGGCAGGTGGGTGGTGCAGTCAACGGACACAATGGATCGTATGCCGTCGAATCTTAGCTTTGTTCGTTGCTCAGCACCCAGTTATGTTGCCAAGGATTTCGCGGGCGCCGTTGACTGGATTCTTCAGATCAACGCTGGACTCATCAACAATCAATGATCGATATGAGCCACAAACTGGCCACTGCCACAGTCTAGATCTCTGTCATTCGAAGTGAGTGACAGACGAAGGTTGATGGCAGCGGCGTGAGACAAAACATATTATTTTCCATCACAGTTGAGAATGGTCATGGGACACTGTGAGTATGTCTATCTGTCTGTCCAGTCGAGAATGCACTCAGAATGTTCCGACTTGCACGACATGCGGATGCCAATGCCACGATGATACACCACCACATCCCATGCCAATGGCACAGCAATCCAGATTTCGTGGATCGCACAGCCAAAGAATGGAACCAACGCCACTTCGCAGGAAGACAAGAGCCAGCCGACTGGTTAGCAGTGCAATGCATTGCATTATGCATTCACGAAGCCAACTTTCGCGTCCTGCAGAGCCAGTCCAGCACTCCTACGTGCCACGCGGAGGCGTCACTTTGACGAACCGGCCGTCGGTCGTGAAGAAGAAGAAAAAAACTCGCAGAACGCCCGAGCTAGTGGGCTCAAGTCGTGTCCCACGGAGACAGAGATGCTGGTAGAGCGTGCACGAAGCTCAAGCTGATCCTGTTTCCACAGACCGCGCCTGTGCGCTAAAGTTTCGCAGAGCCACTTGTTGGTCGAACAAAAGCTTTCGTCGTTCTGATTCTCGTTGGATCTGGGCTGCGACGCAAATCCTTCTGTGTCTGCGCCGTGGAAGATGAATGAATGGCGCAGTGCGTTGCTGTGACCTGGGCTTGAAGCGACCACCTGACCAGCAGCGGGTGTTGTTGACATGGAGGCACCTGCACGCAAAGCGAGCGGACAACAGAAACGGTCACTTGGCGCCAACCCACGGGTTTCGACGCCAACCCTTCAAACCCGCAGAGGGACAATGCGTGTAGAACCCCAATGGTGGAATAATCCGGGGGTCCAGGTCCAGGTCGCCCCCGACGGGTTTCGCGGGTTGAGCAAACCCGCATTTCGTTGGGGTGCCAACAGGAGGCAATTGACGATTTTCCAAGGGACAAGGGTGGTACCTCATCTGGGATTGGGGGTGAGGGAGGGGGAACAGCCCCAGCCACCCCCTTGCAGCGATTGTTGCGCACTCCAATTAGCGCCATTGTGGAATTCTCGGTTCTGGTTTGTGATAAATCCATCCCATCCCTTGTTGTCTGGGTTGTACTAGGGATTCGGGACCTAGTTTTCTGGTTTGGTTGCCGTTGCGGTTCGGGACCGTTCGGGACACAAAGTGGGGATTTTTGAAGTTGGGGTGTGGTGTCGTGAGTGAGGCTTCGCTTTATGGCCCGAGGGTGTGGAGCCCACCCACTCGACGAGAAACGTCAAGTGCAAGCAACCAGCGGGGCAACTCAGGCGCGCCGTCGCTTGGTGGCTGGCAAGGCGAGCGATAGTCATTGACGAGCTGGCTGGGCCGTCCAGCGAAGCGTGAGCGAGTGCAGCGACGATAGGCAGGCACGAGAGCGACGAAGAAGTGGTGGGCACGCGCACCCGCACCTGCGCTGGCGTTGACGTTGGCGTCGGCGTTGGCGTCGACGGCCGCCGTCGAAAACTCGGCGAACACGC
This sequence comes from Lagenidium giganteum, assembly GCA_002286825.1. NCBI lineage: Eukaryota > Oomycota > Peronosporomycetes > Pythiales > Pythiaceae > Lagenidium > Lagenidium giganteum. Next base: position 378,949 of record NSDO01000013.1, on the reverse strand, counting down.
CGGAGAAGCACGCAGCGGTCGCGCCACCAGCACCCACCCACGAGGCACGACCGAAGGTCACGCCATGTGTGCCGTGACGACCGACATGAAGAATCTGACCGACGCAGCCATGCGCGATGACCAGGAGCTAGTGGGCAACCAAGACCTGGACACGTGCTTGGCAGGAGTTCTGGATGGCCAGGTAGACGACATGATGGAACGCGAGAGGAGGCAAGTACAGCCTCAAGATGAGCCGCTGACGTCGCTTCTGGGGGCGGGAGTGACTAGCAGTCGAGCGATGGAACTGCTCAGCGAAGAACTACGGTTGGAGATTGCGCCAAAGAAGCTGCTGAGGCAGTACAGCTTGAACATTCCTTCCTCGACTAGCGTGGCCTCCGACTTCACTCCCTTGCACAATTGTGTACCGCCGCCAACCGATAGCGCTGCAGGGGAGATGCTGAGGCGGTGGGAGCGAAGCCGCATACAGTGGCGGAACAGCAGCACTTCCTCGACGGTGGAATCGGTGAGCGATTTAGAAAAGCAAGGTAGTCAAGAGGATGCAGGCACTCAAATGCCTTCAGCATTACCGATCACAGTGCAGCCGCCAGCACCGTCGCTGGCGCTGGATTTCACCCCAGAGATCGGCGCAATACCGAGAAACGACACGTTCGAGGTCAAGTTCGGCGAAGGCTTCCTTGGGATCGAGTTCTTGGCAGATCCAACCAGCAATCAAGTGGTTGTTCGCAGTGTCCACAGTGGCAAATCGGTGAACACGGTGCTGATGACGCCGGGCACTACATTGACTAAAGGTTTGATTGTCGAAGCCATCAATGGGTGTGGTGTCTCCGTCTTTGGAGCAGAGGAAGTGCTGACGATGTTGCAACAGCTGCCACGGCCGATGATAGTCCGATTCCGCAAGAGCGAGTATTCCCTTGTGGTGTGTAAATTGTGCGAATGCAAGGTGGATGCATCCTACCTCGACGAACACACCAATTACTGCGTCATGTCGAAGAGATTTGAGCTAGAAGCAGACCAAATCAACAACTCACTGTCACAGATGGCGTCCTCAATCAAAGCAAATCTACAGTCTGGACCAATGCGGTCATATTTCCACCAAGAAGATCTGCACTTTTACAACGCGCTCCGGGTCATTGCAATACAGGTGCGACGAATGCATGTTGGGCATCCTTCTATCTGTGAACTGATGCCGTCTTTTGACTGCTCCAGGCATCATCGTGTGATGTGTCAAATGTGGAATCATTTACACTCTGCTCACGCTTGTTGAAAATCCTGGACCGGATCAGAGCTCAAGAGCCTGAAACTGCGAGTTTCGCTGTTGAACGGGGTCAAAAGTATGCAACGCGGATTCGCAACATGATCCATGCAAAAATGAGTAAAATGCGCGCGACACAGAAGGTTATGCTTCAACAGAGCCCAAACGATGGAAGGGCGTTATTTCATCGCACCAAGTCTTTGGAAGAGATGGAAAATGCCGCGCCGAAGCCGCCATCAGCAAGCATCAAGAAGCATTCTGTTTGCAGAGTTTCCATCCGCGATTTCGATATTTTGAAACCAATCTCAAAGGGTGCATATGGAAAAGTTTATTTGGCGAGAAAGAAGACCACAGGTGATCAGTATGCAATCAAGGTGTTAGCAAAAGAGCACGTATTACGAAAGAAACAGGTATGTGCGCGACTTATTTGATCAAGTTTCACGAAGCTAATGCAAAAATGCGCAGATCCAACACATCGAAACAGAACGAGACATCCTGGTGAACGTGGAGAGTCCATTCGTGGTGAAGCTGTTTTGGACCTTCCAGTCGAGGTCAGTGACGCATTCAAATTCATGGATGGTGCGTAAAGTGCTAAAATTGTGAGGTCTGTGTGCGCTTTGCAGGAGCAATTTGTTCCTTGTGATGGAATACCTTCCTGGAGGAGACTTCATGTCATTACTGGAGTGCATAGTGCAACTTGAAGAGCAGGTGATATTTTTTACCAGTACGTGCAGCAAAGACATCACTAATTTTTCCCACCAGGTCGCCCGCATCTACATTGCCGAGGTAGCATTGGCCCTGAATCACTTGCATTCGAAAGGATGCGTTCACCGGTATGATTAGTGTGTGCAATTCGTATTTTGTTGTTGATCTGATCATCATGCTGTCAATTTTCAGAGATCTCAAACCAGACAATATTCTGATATCGTCGAGCGGTCACATCAAGGTAAGTTTCTTAACTTCTCATGCAGTAGGTTGCATTGATCATCCCTCACATTTTCGCCATTTCAGTTAACTGATTTCGGACTTTCGGAAGAAGGGCTCTGTGTAAGCGACTCGGAAAGCGAAGGTGACCAACGTCAAGACGATGAAGAAGATGCCAATTTTTCGGTAGTTGTGAATGCTGCGGAAACTCCCGAAGAACACGGTTTCGAGCAAGAGATTTCAAGCATATTGAGCTCGATCACCCCGACAAAGTCATCCCAGAAAAACAAGAAACGAGCGTTGAACCAAACCTTTGGCCGCTGCGGAACCCCAGATTATTTGAGCCCCGAGATCGTCGCAGGCAGACCGCACGGTACGCCAGTCGATTACTGGGCGCTTGGAGTGATCCTGTACGAAATGCTGGTCGGCTTTCCTCCCTTCAACGACGACACCGTTGAAAAGATATTCAACAACATTCTCGAGCGGCAAATCTTGTGGCCAGATGGTGACAAGTGTTTATCCAATGAAGCGATGGACCTCATCAACCGATTGCTGGAACCAGAGCCGTCAAAGCGAATGGACTGGCAGGGATTGGTGAAACATCCCTTCTTCGATGGAATCAACTGGGACACGCTACTGGACACGACGCCGCCATTTGTACCAACGCTTGAAGGTCCGAATGACACAAGTTACTTCAACAACAGGAATTTGACCGATATCTTCATTGACGACGATGATTTCGACTTCGACGCTAAATCGGTTGGAACCATCACCGATTCGCAGGATGGTACAATTGCCCTCAATCCAGAGAAAACAGCCCAGGAGAAGGCGACAGCGCAGGAAGATGCAAAGACCGCGAAGTTGGTACCAGCGAGTGATGCAGATGGAGGTGTGGTCGCAGCGGAGGAAAATAGCAAACCTGTGTCCCAGCCCGAGAACAACATCGAGTTACCAAGTGGAGCAAATGGCCAACGCGACGAAATAGCTGAAGCGTTCAGGACGTTTTCTTACACCAACATGAACGCTCTCATTGCGGCCTCCAGAACCGAAGCTGAGATGGCTGACATCCTCCGAAGTAAGGTGGAGTGCGAGTCTGCAATCTCCATCGTCATTTGAGCATCTCCATCCCAAGCATTCAATTGCGGTGACTTGAATGGTGCGCTTTCTTTAGGACGCCCTTGTTCTTTCGTCCTCTGCCCATCAATTTAGTGACAGGAGGCGACTTTTGTTTTTGCATTTGGTCTCCCAGTGATTCAAAGTTTCCGTCGTTCGGTAGAGTTTGTAAACATTATTATAGCAGAGTTGTCGACTACATCGTGTCTATCTCCGGTGTGATTCCATCGGTTTGCCAAATGGCTCACAGGAAGAAATCGTCCTTTTCATCTTCCGTCTGTGCAACCTCAGCCGTGGCGACATCGTCGTCGTCCAGATCCACCAACGCCGGCTGTGGTGCCTTCTTGACTTCGCCGTCGTCTTTCTTGTGACGGGGTTTCTTGTTTTTCATCTTCTTCTCCATTTCCTTCGACGGCCGCTTCAAGATCAACGATGCAGCGGAAGGCTGGCTGCTCTCCCCTTCAGTCTTCTTGTCGGCGAAACAGAACTGATGGAAGGCTTCTGTTGGGCTTTCTTCTTCAAAGCGAGCGATGGCGGCCTTGCGCAATTCTTCGCGACTGCAGTAGTCATTAAACATTCCGTCAGTCAAAGATCCGGGTATCTCGCTGCTATCAACTTCAAGGATATGCAGCGTACCGCTGCTTGGTCTCCTCGTCGAGTTCCTTCGATGGGAAGAGCGAGATGTATGGGTCGGCCTTGGGGTAGTAGAAGATGTACATCAGGTCCTGGCGGCACTTCTCGTACTCTTCTTGCAGCTGCTTGCGCTTCTTCTTGTCAGTCTCCGTCTCCAAATGGCTCTGGGCTTGACGGAGCTTTCGCATCACTTTGACACGCTCGAAAAAGCGAGGCTGGTGTCCATCCATCAAACACGTGAGCATTGCGATATCCGTTCCAAGCAACAGCCCAGTGCCCTGCTCACCTTCTTGTACTTCTCAACGTTTTTCTTCTGCTGCTCGATCTCTTCTTTCTCCTTGTGCTGTTTCATAATCACCAATTATATAGAAATGTGAGCAATTGAGCAACCGTGTGCTCGTGGTCAATGCTGAGACCAACCTGTGCGAGCAGCTCGTCCAGTTCTTGCTGCTTTTGCTTGCGCATCTCACTGTCGAGACCCTGGAGACGACGCACGCAACGCAACCACCAATATGAGGAATCTTGTTGCTTCTCCATGCAGCAGGCGCTGCACAAACACTTACGCCGCGCTTGAGGAATCGCTCGAGACCACGAATGCGGTTCTTGAGCGATGGCAATTTCTTGGTCTTGACATGCTTCTTGCTCTGTGCGTGCTTGTAACGCAGGCGAGTTCCTACGACACGGTCACGCGAAATTGATTGTCATGCACGCATCCTGCATCGCTCTGCTGCATTGCAGCAGGATACACACAGCGACGATCAGTCGACGCACCTGCTGTTGGCGCCATAGTGTCGAGCTGCTCGAAGTTGCCTTTCACACGCTCGAAAATCGCTGGGTGGCATGGCGTCAGCACGACTTCATGTGGCCCACACTGATCCCTGAAAATGATGTTCCGCACACTATCTTCACAACCCATAAAGTACTGGAGTAATCTGCTACTGCATACCAATCTATCACCTCGACTATACTATCTCCAGTCGACACACAGCAACACCCTCGCATGAGCCAAAAAACCAGGTTATTCAAGATAAGAGTGCAATTCAGGAGGCATGATCGTGGGAAGCGGCCGAAAATACTGGAAGTAATCAATTGTGAGAGGATACGTTTCGCTGCCCCTATGGGTCTAAATATATTTTTTAGTGGGCTGCAGTGGTTGGTTTCGTCTCTGTGTGCATGAAGGTGTGCGGTTATCGCACCGTTTTAAGATCCAGCCAAGGGCTCAAAAACGGAAAACGAGGGTGCATTCGAGGAAGGGGGTATTTCCGGCAGGGGGCGGCACGCCGCGTGAGGTTGAACCGACGCTGACGCCGACGCCGCCGCAGTCAAAGAAGGAACCGGCGACCCGCAACGCCACCCACCGCGCAAGCCAAGGGCCAAAGCCACGCCAAGCCAAGTCAAGCTAAGCCAACACAAGGAAGGGGGCGGCGCCTGCCAACGCTTCCTCGTCCGAGCAGCTCCGAGTCGTAACGGGCCTTCTGCCGTGCAAGCGCTTGTCGTGCCGTTGGCTGGCTAGATAGTGCGATCCGATCCAGCGTCAGCGTCTTCGTGGAACCGAGCCCAGTCGTCGAAAATGACGGACGCCGAGGGTGTGCAGCAGGAGCTGCAGGATTACCTGCACAAGAAGAACATCAACACGCTGTTCATCAACTTGGTGGAGTCGCTATTGCTCGCCAAGCCGGAGAACCCGATCGCACACATTATCCAGTACCTGCAGACCAACTATCCTGACGAGGCAGCGCCCAAGAAGGCGGCAGCAGCCGCTGCGGCGCCGGCGCATGACGCGGAGCCATTGTCGCCGCATACCGCGCACACGAGTAAGCAGTTTGAGCGGTGCTTGGAGCATCGCGGTTTGTTGTGGACTGACACGTGATTGATTTGCTTGGATATGGTGCAGATCATCACTCGGATGAGTCGGAGAGCGAAGAAGAGGATGAAGGTGATGCCGTTGGCGAAATGACAGAGAAGCAGGCTCCACCAAAGCCGGTGGTAAAGGGCCGAAGAACCTCGGTGTCTGCCGAGACAATTGATCCACACAGGTTAGGCAGCAACGCCACGTGATATTTTTCTCGGTGTACTAACTGAACAACCTTATGCTGTGCAGCGCCAAGCAATTCGAACGCGTTGTTCACCCGAAATCAGACCAAGAACGCCAACGAATTGCCAAGATCGTGGTGGAAAATATTTTGTTCAAGTCATTGGACGAAAAGCAACACAATATCGTCCTTGACGCCATGTTCCCGAAGGAATTTGAGCCTGGTCAGACCATCATCAAGCAGGGCGACGATGGAGATAACTTCTACATCCTCGAGAGCGGCGTGTGCGAAGTGTACAAGGACGATGTTCTCGTCCAAACGGTATGGTGCTATCTTACGTTTGCTCTTCTCTTGTCGGTTGGATTTGGAAGCTCACCATATATGTGTGGCGAAATAGTGCACAGAAGCGATGTCATTCGGTGAGCTTGCGCTCATGTACAATGCTCCTCGCGCTGCAACGGTGAAGGCAGTTGCGCTCACCAAGGCGTGGGCTCTGGATCGACAAACCTTCAAGTACATCATCATGGAGACCACGCTGAAGAAGCGTGAAGCCCACAAGGGATTCATTGAGCGTGTTCCGCTGCTAGAGTCGCTCAGTGAAAACGAGAGATTAACAGTTGCAGATGCGCTCAAGTCGGAAACGTTCAGCGATGGCGAAATCATCATCCACCAGGGCGACGATGGCAACCTGTTCTATATTATCGAAGACGGCACAGCCGTGTGCACCAAGCAAGTCACTCCAGCTGAGCCACCAGTCGAGATTGGTTTGCTGACATGTGGGGCATACTTCGGCGAAATTGCGCTGCTCACGACGCGACCACGTCAGGCAACTGTCACAGCACGAGGTAAGGTCAAGTGTCTGACACTGGACCGAAAGACATTCAAGCGCGTCATGGGCCCATTAGAAGATATCCTGAAGCGCAACATCGACAAGTACAATAGCGTCATTGCCAACAACATTTAACCTGCTCCACTGGGGCGGGACGGCCAGTATTTGTGCGCAGAAGCAGGCAGCGGGCGTCTGTGCGGAAAGCAGGGCATCCATTCGCGAGCGCATTTGAACAAAGAACCCACGAGAAAGCCCATGGTGCAATCCCGAAAGAATGACTCCCGACCCGACGACGAAGCCAACCGAGTGCGGCGAGCAAGCAAACGAGCGACAGCACACGAGCTTGCTCGTGCGTTGTTGCTCGATGGATCTGGGCGTGTCGTGGATCGCCAGCGATGGTGATCTGTGCACGCCTGTTGCGTTGGTTGTGGCCGGCACCTCGTGCTTGCTCGCGCCGTCGTGTGTGATGCCTCTCGCGCTTCGCCGTGGTCGGGCATTCTTTTGCGCTTGTGCTCTTTCATTTTTTCATCCACCCTTTTAACATTATTCCTCCTCTTGCGCCCGTGGTTGCGTTCCTTGGCATTGCGTGCCACTCGTCTACTCATTCTTTCGTCTATTCATTCATTCATTCATTCAATCATTCGTTTGCTGCGTACCTCTTCATCGCGTTGTGGAAGAACTGTGACAGGGTGCTGCTGCAACCTTCGCGCAACCTTCGACGACACCGTCGCGCTGCTGGTGCCAGCAATTGAGAGCACGAAGCAATGGAAGAGATCGCGTGGAAGTGCTCGGTGGCGTTCCTGCTTGGGATTGCGACGCATTACCTGATCGCCAACCACCTGCAGAACGATGTGGCCGTCCCAGTGCTGGCTGAACCCAAAAAGGTGGACTCGGAGAAGCAGTCGGAAGTGAGCGACATTGGCGGCGAAGCCGACAGCGAGTCCGACGATGATGACTGGGAAGGCAAGGATACCGAGAGCTGGGTGCCGCACAAGATGGTGCTGTGCGTGCGCACGGATCTCAAGATGGGCAAAGGTAAGCTTCGCATGAGATGGCGAAGGTGGTCGGATCTCACTCGTGGGCTGACGTCGACGCGGTGGGTCACGGAACAGGCAAAATCGCGGCGCAGTGCTGCCACGCCACGCTCGGAGCGTACAAGCGCGCGGTCAAGAAGACGCCCAACGCGGTGAAGGCGTGGGAGATGATGGGGCAGGCCAAGGTGTGCCTCAAGGTGGACTCGGAGGAGGAGATGCTGGAACTTGCGCAGGCGGCATCCGTCAACGGACTGATCAACTACGTTGTGGTGCGTCCGAGCTGATGATCATGTCAGGCTGCGTTACGTCGTTGGTATCTGTGCTTACGCAATTCGCTGTCGGCTTGTTGTACGCATGTAGATTGATGCCGGTCGCACTCAGATCGCGCCAGACAGCAAGACGGTGTTGGGCATTGGACCGGCACCGATTGAAGCGATCAACGCCGTTACTGGCCACCTCAAGCTCATGTAAACGTTGAGATCACGTTGAACGCGACGATGATGACGGCGTATTCGCATTATACTACTCCTGATATTGTTTTGGCCACATGTGGATTGAAATTCGGATAGATTTTGAATGCGTGATCTGGAACACAAGATGATGCTTCATTGAGCAGACCAGTGATCGGTCATACGAAACAGGAATTGGAAATGCTAGCTAGCTATTAAACGGAGGGCTGCTCTGCTCGTGAGAGCAGATGAGTGGCGAGCGCTCGCTTCTGTTCCTCGGTTGTTGGCGCGGAGATCAGCAAACGCGGCGGACAGTAGTTGACTGCTCACCAGCGGTTGAAGCCGCCACCGCGACCACGGCCACCACCACGGCCGCCGCCACCACGGTAGCCACCACCGCCGCCGCCGCGACCGCTCATGTCGCGCAGCTCACGCGGAACTTCCTGGTTGGCCTCCTCCAGAACCTTGATCAATGGAGCGGCCAGACGCGAGTTGTCAGGCGAGAAGAACGAGATGGCCGTGCCGTAGTTGCCGGCACGAGCCGTACGACCAATACGATGGATATAGTCTTCCACGTTCTTTGGCATGTCGAAGTTGACGACGTAGCGGATGTCCTTGATATCCAAACCACGCGAAGCGACGTCCGTGGCGACCAGCACCTGGAGCTTGCCTTCCTTGAACTCGCGCAGCACCCAATCACGCTCTTCCTGCGACTTGTTGCCGTGAATGGCCTTGCAGACGAAGCGGCTCGAGCGAAGGTTGCGGCTCAGCTCATCGGCACCACGCTTGGTTTCGCAGAAGACAATGATACGACCACCGTCGTAGATGTCCTTCATGTGGCGCTGGAGAGCAGAGTATTTCTGGTGGTCGTCCATCACTTCGATGATCTGCGTGATCTTCTTATTGGCCGTCAGGTCGAGCGAGCCGACCGTGACCTGGATGTAGTCCGTCAGGAAGTCGCGCGCAAGCGACACGACTTCCTTTGGCCACGTCGCACTCCACATCAGCGTCTGACGATCTGGACGAATCTGGCTCACAATCTTGCGAAGCTGTGGCTCGAAACCCATATCCAACATGCGATCAGCTTCATCCAACACCAGGTACGTCACACGACGGAGGTTCGTCTTCTGGATGCTGAGCATATCGATCATACGGCCAGGCGTACTGTAGAGCAGAATCATACACGTGTGAGCACCGACTACACGACAAAAATATCAAAAATGACTCACCAGATGCAAATCTCGACGCCGCGACGCAGATCGGCGATCTGTGGGCCCTTTGGCACACCACCATACACACACGTGTTCTTGATCTTGGAGCTGGCACCAAACTTGTTGGCCTCCTGCTGGATCTGGACGGCCAGTTCACGCGTTGGAGCAATGATCAAACAGATGGGGCCATCACCAGGCTGCAAGTACGGCTATACACAAACAAACAGCACACAGAAATGTTAATCACCCAATTTCCAGCACCACTGACCCCCTGACTTGGCACGAAGCGAAGAAGTCACTAAAAGCAACCATGAAGCGCCGAGCTGGTGAGCCGATGCACCACGCGTACCATCGTTTAATGTGCCCGTATTTCCCGCTCGGATCTCTCGCGACGTGACTACCTCGACATGAGGCGCACGAGAGACACGACCTTGATCAATCACTGGGCGCGGTGACCGCGCATGGATTGACCGGAGAAAGAGGACGCATGAAACGAAAGCTTGCGCTGACTGGGATACGGGTGCCACGCCATGCTGCCCCAGTCTAATTTACCACCGTCCTGCACAACATGCTAGCTCCACCAATGAACTTGAGATGATCCGCCATTCCCATGCCAACGCCTAGACAGAGTAGACGTCGAGTCCGCGAATCATCCATTGGCTTGAGCTGGTCCGTGGCCACGTGCTGTGCGCTGTATGAGACGGTGGCCTGACTGGTGACCATGGCGAGCGCAAATCAATCTCTTCTCGTATCCCAGGCGCACCGATCGCCACCCACTGAACCAGGGTGCGGTACATCGCGACTACGGACGCTCGACACTTCGGATCGCCATAATGAGGCGATGCCATTCCACGCCGACCAAGCGGAGCAAGGACCAGCCCGCTCGCTCTCTTCATGTGCACGCGCACAACTGCTTGACAAGGAGATAGGCTCAACTACAAACCTGGGCGTTGATGTGGACAATGGCTGGGAGCAAGAACGCCAACGTCTTGCCCGAGCCAGTCGCCGAAATGCCAACCATATCACGACCAGACAGCGCCATAGGCCAGCCCTGGCACTGAATAGGCGTCGGCTTCTCGAAACCAAGACGAGTCACTTCTTCCAACACGTACTCTGTACAGACAACATTTCTCATCAGTTCCACCGCCTTCCAGACAATATCTTCCACAGAGATCTCGCATCGCACCTGGGAAAGACGCTTCTTCGAAAGACAGCACGCACTTAGGCACGTCGCGACCGAAGACCGAGATGTCGTGATCGCGCTTCCACTGCTCGTAATCGGCTTCCGAGCGCTTCGACACGTCCGGGTGCTCGTAATAGAAGTTCTTCTCGAACACCGGCAGCTTGGACAGATCCCACTGGATGTTCGTGTCCAGGTTGGACCCGAGGTCGCCGCCGCCGCCAAAGCCGCCACCACCGCTATAGCCGCCGCCGCCGCCGTAGCCGCCGCCGCCATAGCCACCTCCGCCACGGCTGCCGCCATAGCCGCCGCCGCCACCGCCACCGTAGCCACCGCCACCATAGCCACCGCCACGGCTCGAGGACGAGCCATAATCACGGCGCGACGAGGAATCGCCGTGGCGGTCGTCCCAGCTGGAGCCGCCGCCACCGCCGTAGCCGCCGGACGAGTAGCTGCTGCCGCCGCCCGAGTACATGGTCAATGAGAGAGAGGTGTGTGTTTGGTGGTGCGTGGATGGAAGGAAGGAAGGCGCGTGCTTGGTGTCACTGCGCTGCTGCTTCGACCACTGCGGGGCGTTGGGCGTCTGCGCGTTCTTCCTGCGATGAGGGGAGCCAGGTCGAAACGGTTGGAGCGCGATCTTGCCCGGGAATTCCGCCAATCAGAGGCGTGGTAAGGGAGTATTTCAGCCAATCAGACTGCGGCGCCGCTGATTGAGCGAAAGGCCGCGGAAGAGCAAGTCACGCGGTGGACAGATGGGAGGACGATGGAGAGGTCTGTGGTGGCGGCTGTGTTGACATCGAAGTCCTATGAGGATTTGCATGGTCACATGCGAGTGGGATTTTTAATGGGGAAGTGAGGGAGGTCTAGGCGACGGGCAGGATGGTGCGCTCATACGAAGCGAACTGCTTCTTGGCTTCCGAAATGCTCACTTCGATCTTGCGGACGCCACGCTCCAGCAGCGCCACCATCGTGAACGCGTCGATCAGCTGGTTGCTCTGCAACACAGATCGCCATAAAGAGAAGAGAGCGTGAGTACTCGATGTCTTTGTTTTCCTTCCATGGGTGGTTGGATCCAACAGCGGGTGCTTACGAAGTACACGGCGAGTTCTTCGGCGGACGAGTGCACGATGGGGAGCAACGAGCAGTCGGACTTAGGGAAGCTGTTGGTGGAGTGGGAACATGCGAAGCGAGTCATGAGGACGCAGATAGCGAGCAGGATGAGGTCATGACTGTGCGCACCTGAACTTGGCCATGTCTTCAGTCAAGATGTGGACGTTTGTGCCATCGAATGTGATCTGTGGGGCGTCGTTAGTTGGAACGAAATCGGACTTTTGGAAAGTGGACCGGATGGGTTGTATTTACCTTGAGGGCATCACTGTTCATTGGCACGAGGAAAGATTCGTTCAAGTCCTTGCAGATCACACGCGAAATCTTCTTAATATCGCCGAAGTCGACGACATAGCCATCAGCTCCAACCACACCAGTGATCGTCACAGCCACACGGTAGTTGTGGCCGTGCAGCTTTTCGCGGAAACCCTGCAAACATATGTGTCAGTTAAAGTCATCTTCAAGGCGGTGGCAGCGGTTGATCCAGACCTTGTAGGCAATAAAGTGGGCAGCGTTGAACTTCATGTAATCCTTGGACACGTGCACCTTATACGTCTCAGCGTAGCTGGACGCGAGGGACGCCGACAGGCTGCTCAATTGAGCTGCCGTGGCAGCTGACATGTTGGGATGGTTGGCTCCGGATGCATGCGCTGTCGTGGGCACAGACAACGCCATGGGCACGGGGGCGCCAGCCACACCGGGCGTGGCAGCGGCGCGCGCAAACGGCTGGATCTGCGCCTTGACTTCTTCTGGCGTTTTAATACACCCCCGTAAATGGGATGCCCATCGATCCACGTTTTTGGACGTGATCTCCTTTTCGCAATAGCAGCATTTCACTGTACCTTCGGTGGTATCCCGGGACACGTTCATTTTGACGACGGCTTTCTGTTCCGGAGTGAGCTCTTTGGCCATCGCAGGCTTGGTTTTCCGCCGCTTTTTGGAGCTGCCGCTGGTGTCGCTGCTCGAGTCGAGGGCGTCGTGCGGATCCAATGGCGCAAACGCCTTGTCGTCGTCAAGGGGCTGCAGCATGCGGGACAAGAGCAGTGCCAAAGAGAGAGAGAGAGGAGAGGAAGCACAATGCACAGGGAGGCGGTGGACGTCAGATGCAGGCAGATGCAGGGGCGAGCACGCGCTTCACGGTCATCAATGTGGCAGACCAACCTTGGTGCTTGCTGACTGCCATCAACGCACCCGCCGCAATGAATTGGGACATGAATTGCCAGCAATACAATTGGCAATGAATTGGATGACATTGCCAGCGAAGTTCGAGGAAGTCTGGAAGTTGGCGTTTTGAATGGTGGCAAGATGAATTAAATTCCTCGAGAACGACGAATATGAATACTTGAGGCAACGGTCCTAGCACTAACAAGGGTCTGATGGTTGTGGAACAAATGCCCGGCCGAACAAGCAGTGCGCAGCAGCACATACGCACACTCACAAAATACGCACGCGTTGGAAGGACATCGATGTTCCCGCAACAGCACATCAAATACGATGGCCGCCAACCGACCAACGTGGGCATAGAAGCAAGTTGCGTCTGCAAATCAATGCGCAATCGCGCACTTCATCAGACGTGATCGCCACTAGAAGTTGCTTCCGTGGATGAGCAGACGGGCGACCTGCAGCTCGACATGGAAACACAAGAGTCCGAAAGCAAGCGAACCTCTACTCAGAGATTGCTCGAGGCACAACGCTCAAGAAGAAATTCATGCTGACACCAAGCAGCAAGCCAATCTTCTGCTTGCGGGGAACTGATCGGTCCAGTAGCTATAGCAAGAGATGAAGTTAGCCACGCATTCTTCGCTTGCAGCCGTCGCGAATGCATCCGTACCATCAACAGCATGAAGACACCTAGCAGAAGGCCCATTAAGAAGCCCCACAGGAACTCTGTTCCAGTGCCTTCATTATCTGCAGCTAGAATTGAGCCGTTCATGGCCACCATATCCATCTGATTCTCTGCAGAGAAACGAGCTGACGGCAGCACGTTCAATGCTACCAGAAGACAGAACGCGGTCAGCGCATTGCACCAAACCATCGCGACTTCCACGTGGCGGAAGTGCTTACCAAACTCAGACTGAGGGCCTTGTTGAGCCATCCATTCTTCCTCTAATCGATAAATGTGGTCTTCACTAGACTCTCCAGGAATTCGTTCCGCTTGTGTGATAAATACCGACAGCTGCGGGTAAAAGTACAATCGCAGTGCTTGGATCTCTTCCCGGCTGAGGCGGTCACGCAAGCGATCGAAGCCCCTGCGGTTCTCATCTTCTCGGTCTGCAGAGTCGTTCTCCTGTGCAGCCATCTGTGTGACCACCGACTTGGGCGGTGCTGCGCTCATGGCGCAGTGGATGAAGTCATCGGTCTTCACTTTGTACGAAGACAACGCTTCCTTGTCGTCCGAAAGCATTTTACCCTGCACACCCGCAAAGCACAGCCGATTCCTCAGCATCATCAAGTACTTTCTAGCTACGTGGGGAGCTACGTGGCAGTCGTGCCTTGGTGATGGACGTACCTGATGAATAAGACGCAGGAACTTGCCTTCCGCGTTGATCTGTTTCTTGATGGCATCCTTGAGCTCCGCAACGGACGCGGACGGCGAGATTTCGACCACCAAGGGCTTTTCTGTCATCGTCTTGACCTTGAGCACCAGCTTCTCTTCGTCCTGCACCGTGATGCTCACAGTATCGGAAAGCTGTCGTCACGCCACACACCACAATCAGCAACCAGCACCTCTTGGAGAGCCACTTTTCTCTCTCGAAAGGCTCCAACGCAGCAGATCAGCAGCCAGCTCGCACACACCAAGGGTCTGTCTTCCGGAACATGCTCCGGTTCCATCATGGCTGCTGTGTGCTATCGCAGAGCCCGACCGCTGTTGTCGTCGTACAGGCCGCGCCTGGTCGTTCGGCGGCGCCGCTTTTCCGATGGGCGACTGCCTTGGTCGCTGGGCTCGTTTCTCAGGCGAACAGACCGGCCGCCCAGTTCCAATCTGGTCCGGATGCTTAGCTGCGTATCCGGAACAGGTGTATAATCCTCAACCCAGGCTGGAAATATCACTAAGTAAGATCAAACAACAACCTACAGTTTTCAACTCAGTTAATACCGACGTAGCGAAGCACCTTGTTTAGTATATTGACTGAAAACAACATATATATAAATGCTGAATATTGTAAATAAAATAGCACGAATAAAAATAGGCGCTTGTGGTCATCTTTTTCATCGTTTTCATCCTATTTTCCGGTTATACTGATTCTTATCAAGTTTGTCGCGAGCGAATTCCTGCTGCTACCGGTACCTGCAGCGGCATCATCAAATGCACTGAAGCAATGCACGTACAACAAAGTGCTTCAAACGTAGCAACATCCCGCATACTTGCCGATTTGTGACCTTTCCGTTCTATGCTGCATATATCCATCGCTGTATTTTTCCGCTCGTTTTGGTCATTTGTTTCCATCATGTGGTCATCATCGTTCAAAACATGATCAATACCACTTCCATAACGAAATATATTCTCACTATGACGGGGTCGTTCAAATATTTGAATCTGGGCGCCAGTGGGGCGTCTGTTGGATCGCGCAGACGCAGAGTTGGAAGCAATGGCAACAGATGCGCCGATGGACGACGACACCAACAGCAGCGTCCAGGTCGCTGTGCGCGTGCGGCCATTAAGCGCCACCGAGTGCGCGCAGGCATGCGGCTCGTGCGTGCAGGTGCACGGCGGCCAAACCGTGCTGCTGGGCGGCAGCTCGGGCAAGCAATTTGACTTCGACGCCGTCTTTCCGCCGCACGTGGAGCAGTTCGTCGTGTACGAGCAGCTGCTGCTGCCGCTCATGGACCGGTTCTTCGACGGCTACAACGCGACCGTGTTCGCGTACGGCCAGACGGGCTCCGGCAAGACGTACACGATGGGCAACGAGGTCAAGCTGAGCGTCGAGCGCGAGCAGCGCGGCATCATCCCGCGCGTCATGGAAGCCATCTTCGAGCGCATTGCGCAGCAGAGCGACAAGGACTTTGTCGTCAAAGTGTCGTATCTCGAGATCCTGAACGAGGAAATCCACGACTTGCTGGCGGGCCAGGCAGCCACCACCACTGGCAGCGGCGGATTGAGTGTGCGCGATGACGGCAAGCGCGGCATTGTTGTGACTGGGTTGAGCGAGCACCCGGTCGACTCGATTGATCGCGTGGCGTCGCTATTGCAGTCCGGTGCTATGCATCGCGCCACGGCGTCCACCAATATGAACGCGCATTCGAGCCGCTCGCACGCGATCTGTACGTTGACGATGGAGCAGTACGACAAGCAGGGCGCCGATGGCATGGAAGCACGATTCTCCAAGTTCCACTTGGTCGACTTGGCAGGCTCTGAGCGCGCCAAGCGCACCAATGCCGAAGGAGCGCGATTCAAAGAAGGGGTCAACATCAACAAGAGTCTCTTGTCCTTGGGCAACGTCATCAACGCGCTGTCGGAGCGCTGTCGCACCAACTCGACGGCCATTCACGTGCCATACCGTGACTCAAAGCTCACGCGTCTGCTTCAGGACAGCTTGGGGGGCAACAGCAAGACGCTCATGATCGCGTGTATCAGTCCTGCCGATGTTAACTTCGAGGAGTCGTCCAACACCCTTCGCTACGCTGCGCGAGCCCGCAACATCCAGAACCGCGCTATCATCAACAAGGAAGTGAGCGCAGCCAACGAAGTTAGTTTCCTGAAACAGCAGCTTGAATTGATGCAGCTGCAGCTGTTGCAGCAAACCAAGGCAGGAACTGGTGCTGTCACCAGCACTGCCATGAGCTGCGCAACAGAAGCCATGTACGAGCGCGAGATCCAGAAATGGAAAGAGATTGCACGATCGCGTGAAGAAGAGCTCAAGATCATGCTCAATGCCAAGGAAAAGTGGAAGAAGGTGGCTGACGAGTTGGTGATCAAGGTGAAAGCCAAGACGGCTGGCCCTGCAGCCTCGACACCCATCTCGTCTGCTTCCAAGGAATTGGTGCAAGAAGCGCTTGAGTTTGAAAAGTCGGTGCCCACACTTCAGGCATTGGAGAAAGCATCGGCAGAAGTCGATGACCCCGCTCAGCTCCAGTCCGAGTTTGATCATCTCACGCATACCATTCGTGTCAAAGAAAACATTGTTGCTGCTCTTGCAGCGCAATCTGGAGACCCAACCGAGCACCAGCTGGCCACGCTGACGTCGACATACGAAACAAAGATTGTGGAGTTGGAGAAGGAAGTCGACACGCTGACAACCGAGAAAAAAAAGCTAGCGCTCGAAGCAGCCCACAAAGGCAAGCATGCTATCGATGGCGATCGCTTGTCGCGATTGCATGAACAATTGAAGGACTTGCACGCGCAGCTGAAGGCGGCAAAGCAAGCTGAGAAGGAATGCAAGCGCCTGACACAGCAACTGAAAAGCGGTACGCTGAAGATCTCGACGCTGGAGAAGGAAGTGACGGACATGAAGAAACAAAAAGCGACGTTGCAGCGTAAGCTGAAGGAAGAGTCTGAAGCTCACCGCAAGGAAAAGCGCCAACAGGATCTCCAGATCCTTCAGCTGAAGCGTCAAGAGCAGAGAAAGCAATATGAGCTGCAGAAGCTGACGAATCTCCACAACAAGCAAAACAATGTCCTCAAGCGCAAGAACGAAGAGATTGCTGCCGCCAACAAAAAGATGCGCACGATGCAGCAGAAGCAGCAATCTGTGCGAGAGATGAAGCAATCTCACAACAAGCGACAAACGGCACCGCAAAGCAAGCTCGAAGTGAAAGAATCGGACGGTGAAGAATCGATTGATGATACCATCAAGTTGCTCACACAGAACTTGGAGGTGCAAACAACCATCGCTGGTGCCAAAAAGGCTATTCAGATGGATCTGGATGAACGAAAAATCATGGCACTCGAGATCGCTGAACTGGAACTGAGCAATGACCCAGCTACACAATCGAAACTTGCCAAGCTCAAAGAAGCTCTCCGCGAGAAGAATGCTGACATTCGTTTGCTGCAGCAGAAGCTTGCTTCTGTGGAGCGCAACAACGCGCTTCCAACGGATGTCTTCCCATCCAAGACGTCTGCTTGCCATCTCCTGATCAAGCATCTGGTCGAGTCTGTCGTTGACGCCAAGTCGCAGTGTATGGAATTGGAGCACACCAAGTCAGATCTCGATGCTGCCCAGCAGCAGTTGATGGCACAAGCAGAGCAGCATGAGGCACAACTGGCAGAGCTCAATCGTCAGTTGTCACTGGTGCGTGGCCAGGGTCACGCGGCGGAAGGTACATTGGAGAAGGTGTCGGGACCATCGGACGCGAGGAAGATCATGGAACTGGAGGAAGCACTTGCAACTGCTCAGAAGCAGATGGAAGCACTCCAGTCATCCTCAACAGGAAAGAAGAAAGCAACACCAAAGGCGCGTCGTGAGAGTGTCGAGGTTGTCGAGGTGTCTTCCAGTGAGGAAGATGATCTGGTGAAGCACGCAGACATCCGTTTGCTGCAGGAGAAGCTTGCCTCTGTGGAGCGTAACAACGCACTCCTCAAGGAAATCTTCCCATCCAAGCGGTCGGCTTGCCATCTCCTGATCAAGCATTTGGTCGAGTCTGTTGTTGACGCCAAGTCGCAGCGTTTGGGATCAGAGCAAACCAAGTCAGCTTTTGATACGAAGAAGATCACAGAACTGGAAGAAGCACTTGCATCTGCTCAGAAACAGATCGAGACACTCCAGTCATCTTCAACTGCAAAGAAGAAGGCAGCGCCAAAAAAGAAGCGTCGTCAGAGTGTCGAGGTTGTGGAGCTGTCTTCCAGTGAAGAAGAAGATCCGGTTGAGAGCGATGATGACTCGGACTACGTCGAAGAAGTGGATGACGAGGGCGAGAAGGTGACCAAACCTGTTCACCGTCGTAAGTCCACTGCCGCGAAGCCCAAGCGCCAACCACTAGCGGCTGTGTCTTCGCCCAATCCACGCCTCGGCAATGCAGGAGGTGGTCTGATGGACGAAATCGACGAGCTGCTCGAGAAGAACGTCGTTGCGGGCACAGCGTGTTGCTCGTGCAACGGCAAGTGTGCCACTAAGGCGTGTGCCTGCAAGGCGTTCAGACAGACATGTGGCGTCGATTGCTCCTGCAATGCAACCAAGTGTCAGAACCGTGGCGGCGACAGCGCCGTTCGCAAGCGCACGCACAAGAAGAAGAGCTCGAGCGAGTCGTTGCTATCAGATGACAAAGAAAACGAAGTCGAGTCGTTCTTTGTCGACGACGTGTCAACTGTCAAACCAACGACCACCACGCACGCCAGCAGCAGCAACAAGAAGCTCTGGGGCCAGAGCAACCATTGCAGCACAGCAAGCGCCAGCAGCAACCCAAGCTTCTTGTCGCATCATTCTTCCGCTCGCCCGAACAACTTCGGGAGCAGCAGCAGCAGCGGAGTTGGTCGGTTCTTCTAGACGACGCCCCTATCCGCAGTGTCATCATCACAAGTCCATGTCAACCAAAGCCCACGTAATGTCCATGTACGATGTACCAATACTGTACGGTTCTTCATGCTGTGTTGTCACCTGACCCGGCGGAAAGATTCCTTCTTCGTTCTTCCTCCTGCCTTGTCACACACAGTCAGGCCATTCTCCATTAAACACTAGGTCCCACCCGGGCTCGGGTGTGGCTTTGTGCAGGAATTCCGTGCGTGTCTATTGTGTACATACGGCTGGCTTTGCTATTACGTTAACTATCTTACTATCGATGGTGGAGGGGGCGCGAACTCGATGAGGGATTCGATCTGTTCGTTGCTGTTGGTTGCCTTGTCAGCAAACCAGCTTCGCTGTGTGTCTTTCCTGCGATGGTCATGAAGACGTCTGCGGCGTTGCTGGGCACTGCGGATCTATGGCTGTGGCGTGAGTGATGGAGGAGGCTTAAGGACTGACGTAGGTGCTGGCTGGAGCTGGCACTGTACGTGACGGTGATGGTGACAACAACATGGCTGGATCGATCCTCACGACGTTCACTTAGACATTTAGTCTGGATCGTGGCGACGCGCTAGGCGACGCAAATGAGAACGTGCGCTCAGCAGGCGACATGTCCGCCTTGAGTGGCAGTTGTTCATCGTCGCGGACCTCGCGGTATGACGTATCCTTCTCCATGGCTTGCTCTTCCAGCAGACTCAAGTCCATGGCGCGACGCCGTTCGCGCACCCAGAGCACGTAGAGACACACGAAACAGAACGCATACAAAGCGCCAGCTTCAAAGCACGCGTTGGCGCTCTTCTTCGGGTTCTTGGCGTTGTGGACGAACATTGGTTGTAGCTTCAGAATGGCTCCAATGATGATCTGCAAAGATATGTTCCATCCGTCAATCATCCACAGCGCGTCAAACACAGCCTCAACCACCCGTGCTCTTACCGTGAAGATGAAGCCCGAGAAGGTGAAGATGGTGCAGCACAAGTAACCTGAACAACCGCACACGCACACGCATGGTCAGCCACCTGCACATGCAGTCCCCACGAGGTCACGGCCGGCGCTGCACTCACAGTTTTGCTTGCCCATGTTGGTCGAATTCTACAAGACGGGGGAGGAAGAGGCTGTGCTGTGCGTGTGGTGGTGGTGGTGCTGTGGTTGCTGCTGCGTCTGCTGCTGCGTCGTCTTCTTCGTCGTCGTCGTCTGTGTCTGCGGCGCTGGCGTGTGGGCTGTGCGTTCGACTGTCGGTTCCGTTGTGTGGCAATGACGGCAAAAGATCGAGCGCGCACAACAAGGTGTCGTCTCGCTACAAGGACGCCGATTCTCTCTCTACAAGAACGGCAGGGAATGGGTCCACTTCCGTCGTGCACCAATCAGCGCCTGTTTGGACGGGCATTTCAGCCAATCCGCGACGCCGCTGTTCCGGCGCAAGAAACACGGGCGCTCGCGCCTGCTTCTGTCTGCCGCCTGCGGTGAATGGCGTCGCATGTCTTTGCGGGCTTCATGGAGTTGACCGGTGACATGTTGCGGCGAGTTGCGTGTCAAGCCAGCGCCCGCCATTAGCTTCGACCGTGCCGCAATGGATGGTGATGGCGGGTCGCTGGAGCGCATGCATGTCTTTGACCACGATGTGCTGTTGTACCTGTCCAGGCGGCATCGGATAGGTCGCTATGATGCATTGATCAGGAGTGGGTGGATGGATATGTGTAGAGGTCACTTGACAAGGGAATCACCAAGCACCGAAGAAAGCGGCGACTCATTGTGCGACGTGGGGCGGTGGTTAGGACAGTTCAACAACACACGGTTCAGCGGTCTAAATGGATCTGTGGTTGCTTGCTTGTGTTGCCTGGCTGCTTGCCTGCCCGCCTGACTGTCGACTGGTGTGACGTGCAACGTACCTACCTACGTCCCTCTAGGCCATGTCCGAAATGTCCACGTCTTCGGGCTCGACGAACTCAGCTTCGTCGTCTTCTTCGTCCGTGTCCGAGGAGGCGTGCTGTGTGTTGTTGCCACGCGCGGCCGTACGCTGCGTGGGCGTGCGGATAGTCACACCGTTGGTGCGGCTGCTGCTGCTAGCATTGCTGCTCTTGGCCTTGTCGCTAGGCTTGGACTTGGTGCGGATCACCAGTGCGGCTTCCTTGGGTTTCACGTGCGCTCCATACGACGTCGAGTTGTATGCGGTGGACGAGTACTTGGCTTTCTGCGCGTTAAGCTTCTCCTCCGACTTCTTGGTCAGGTACAAGCGAAGAGCTTCCTTCTCGGCATCGTCCAATGTGCGCAAGGGCACGCGGTCGTCCACAACGAGGAACGTTTCTTGGTACTCGTGGTCTTGATGCGCAAATCTCTCAGACGGTAAGAACTGGAAAGTCACAGCTTCGACCACGTCCATCGTTTCACGATACGACGGCAGTTGTGCAAAGCGAAGGTGGTCGATGGGCATGGAGAGGGCAGCGCTAGCTTCGTCCACGATATAGGTGAGCGGGTTGGATCGTTCGAGGGCACGAGGGAACACCACTTCACGCCGTAACGATGGCACGAAGCGAACGGACTCGCGGTCGATAAAGACGAATTCAGCAATGCGATGCTTCAGCTCGGTCGTTTCAGGCGCTTGCAACACCTGTGCGACAATAGTGCGGCCTTCGTAAGCTGCCAAATCGGATGATTCGTTGAGTCTCCTTCCATCCACCAAAATGCATGCCATTCGGTTGTGCTGGAAGTCGCGCAAACGAATCTGGTTGACCAGCACACGTGCGCTGTCGACAAGTTTCTTATCGACCAGTGTCTGGTACACGCGTTGTCTAATCTCTTCAACAGGCATCTCTTCGCTGATGATGACATTCGAGACAAATGTCAATGAGGTATCGGTCTTGGCTTGGTACAGCACTGTGTCGAAGACGAACGAAAATTCCTTCCTCTCACCGTCGAGAGATGTCACCTCGATGGGTTCCTTCTCAGCGCTTGAAGCTGTGCTCTTAGACTCTGACTGGTGGAACATGAGCCGGAAGTTGTACTCGCCCGGGTTTAGTGGCGTTCCCTCAACAATATACACGGTGTGGTTTGGGCCGATCGATAACTTCAGCAACGTGGAGTCAATTGCTTTCATCTCAATTCCGGCGCTGTTGATTCCGCGGAGGATCTTGAAATTTTCAGGCTTCAAGCCGAGCTTGGCTCCGATCTTTTCCTTCAGTTTCCTGACGGTCTCGCGCCGATCAACGCGAATTGGCACGGCAGCACGATCCAAGTACTTGTAGTTGACACTAATCAGATTCGCCTCGCGAGCAAACTGTTCTTCTGCAAGTGATGGTGCTGACAAGTCGTCACATTCTTCGTAGTACAGAGTGTTGCCGTTGGAAAGACCCAAGTCCATTCGTAGTCGCAACCCCATGGTTTCAGGATCATTAGAGCGATTCAGAACGCGGACGCCACCATAATTGAGCGTAGTCTTCATCAGGAACCGAATTTGTTTCTCTGGTGACGTACCAAAACGAACAAACACCATTCCGTAGAGCGATGCGAGCGTCGCGTCTGGTTCAATCTGCATGGACCGAATAAAGGGCTCGCAGTCGTTCGTCGGCACATCGTCGTCATTTTCACGCGCTTCAAATTGTCGCACAAACAATTGCAGCTTCTGTGGTTCGTAATCTTCCCAATCTTCGTCATCTGTTTTCGTCTCAAGGAAGAACGGTTGCCCAGGGTAAAACCCAAGTTCTGTCAGGGTTTTCTGCTCGCGCTCCGTAAATGTCTCCGTAAGCAGACTGCTGTATTCGTTGTATCCACGCAAGCGCACGTTGCTTCGTGCAGCTGGTATGGCAAAACTTGAATCCTTGGCAAACTCTTTCAGGGCATCATCAACCATCTGCTCAATTGTGCTTGCGCGGTAAAAATGCAGCGTCTTGTCCATCGGCTTGGGGCTGCGACCTTTCATGAACACTTTGACCACCAGCTTCTTGGCCATCTCGATACGCTCGAGTTCTTGCCGCCGACGCTTCTCCTCGTCTGCAGTAATGCGATCTGTGAGGTAAGATGGGATGTCGGATGGAGGAATCACGTTGACGTTCTTTTCCTTGGACACAAGCCGGTACATCAGCATGTATGCGCACGTGCTGTAGCTGACACGCGAGCCATAGCCACTACTAGCACCGCCAAACGCGTTCTTCAGTTCATTGTCCGACACTAAGCTGACGTTCGAGTCGTTGAAGTTGTACCACTTCCCTGTCTCAAACGACTTAATGTACGCGTAGTAATGGCCACCCAGAGCGCTGCCCGAGTGGATAAGAATCGACGACAGCTCGTAGACATGCGGACCGGAGCGCTTGATGAGAACCTCTGGATCAAACGCTGGGTTCCACGTATCCAGCTCACACAATCCATCTTCACCCTCGTTTAGGTCGAAACTAGACGGGTTGGTCTCATCCATCGACGACATCCGACGGATGCGGTTCTGACCAGTGCCAGTGACTGGGTTCTGCGCATGCGCCTCTTTGTGCACTTTGCCTTCCAGCTCATGCCGTTCCATCGACATCTTGCGGGCGATCGTGCCTTTCTTGCGCCCACCGCTCTCTTCGCTCACGTACGAGTTCATGTCCAGGTACTTCGGGAACGTCACCTCAGAGTGCAGCTTGATGCGGTT
Organism: Lagenidium giganteum; assembly: GCA_002286825.1. Taxonomy (NCBI): domain Eukaryota; phylum Oomycota; class Peronosporomycetes; order Pythiales; family Pythiaceae; genus Lagenidium; species Lagenidium giganteum. The sequence goes on along the minus strand of NSDO01000013.1, from coordinate 355,130 downwards.
GAACGTCGTGTAGTCAAAGTCAAAGCGCTTGAGCTGAAGCGACAGAAGATATGGCAGTCTCGAGAACTTGAGGCCCTTGATCGCATCGCGCTTGACCTTGCACTGGTCGCAGTTCCATTGGTTCTCCTTGTCGAGCACCTCAGGCTTCAGGAACAACTCAATGGCTTCTTCGACACTCTTCATCAGACGCTCTGAGCCGAACGGTCGGATGACTAACGACAGGTCCAGAAAGTTATCAACTCGTGACGATTCGTAGCCACACTCGCAACACTTGACGTAGTCCTTGAGCGAGCCCTGGTACAGATCGTTCACCATCGTCTCGTTGACCGTGCCCTTAAACGACTTCTCAAGCGCATCAAAAAGCACACGACACAGCTCCTGCACGTCATGCTGCTGGAACACATCTGCGCCCGTCCATCCAAAACTCTTCGTGAGCGCCTTCGTGCTGATCGCTTCCTGGGTCGTCATCTGCAACCGCGCAAAGAGAATCTGCAGCTGGAACGGGATGTTGTCTTCCTCCTCTTCTTCATCATCCTCGTCCTCGCCAGCGCCACGACTTTTGCGAAAGCGCCACCGGTACAATCCCTGTCGGAACTCGGGCGTCATGTACAGCGTCTGCAGCAGACTGTTCATGTAGCACGTGGCGCCTTGGTTCGAGAGCCCCGTGAACGCGTTGCGGCTGCGCGCGCCATAGCCGCCGCTGCCACCGCCGCCGCCATCGTCGTCCTCATCGCCATCTTCGCCGTGGGCGGCCGTTTGGGCGCTGAAGATCGGCACAATGGCGCGCGACGTGCTCGTTCCCGCGCTCACGTTGTCGTCCTTGGGCTTGGGCAACGTGGCCAGCGCCGAGCTCATACGCTGTCGGTGCGCGCGCTGCGCGTCGTCGTCGTCCGTGTCGTCGTCGCCGTCCACCGTGATGACCACCTGCTGCGGTGGAGATGGCGCACTCATGATCACGACGCGCTCGCCCGTGTCGTCCGTGGCGCTGCGTGCTTCATCGAGCGCCGCCATCGCCGTCGCCCTTCCGGATCCCATCAAGCCTCATCAACCCAGGAAAAAACCTCACGCGGCCGCCAAGATCCGCCGAGGTTTTTCATCCTGATTCGTTGAGCGCGCATTGTTTCGGCGGCGTACGGTACTTGGCGACTCGTGCGGTGACGCATGGGGCTGTCAGACTGTCGGTCGATGACAACGGACACCATGGAATAGCCCCACACATGGTCATTGTGGCAGAGTGGATATGACGACAAAGCTGGACGGTACGGGAGAATACAAAATCACTTTTCTTCACTGCTTCTTTAAATTCGGGTTGTTATGCGGCAAGCGCATTCCACAGGGGGGAACGTGTGGCCGTGACACAAAGGTGTGCCGTGGTTGGACGATCGCCATCCCTTCTTTCTACGTGACGACGCTTATTCCTCAGCAAGGGCGCGCTCGGCGGCACGGGCCAACTCCTTGCAGTGCGAGTCAAGCAAGTCGCAGTCCGAGTAGTGCCATGGGAACGGCTTGGTGCGCATCTTGAGGTACGCGTACTTTGGCGCCTCCTCATGGTGCTCGTGGCCGTGGGTCACGACGTTCAGCACGACGAACGCACCGGTCAAGGCCATCATGCCCTTCGAGATCTGCGTCCAACGAGCCATCTGCTCTGCGAGTCCGCATCACAGCAACGTCAGCATAAACTGCATCTTTCACGTCCAATGAGCACGATCACGGCAATCAACTCACCCTTGGCCTCGGCCTCGGTCGCGTGCGACATCTGGCGCACACCGGCGCGGAGTGGCTGGGCGAGAGCGCGGGATCCCTTGAACAAGATCGACTGCATCCACAGACACGCATATATCCATGAGTTCTCCGTTGTTGTCATGCATGGCCGCCATCACCGCCGTCATCGCTCACCATTATTGCTTCCTCGGTTGTTACTGGACGACTTGCTGGAGTGAGTGGCCGGCGAGTTCCCCCCAGAGCGTCTCCGGACCCCCAGAACACCTGTCTATAGCACTTGGCGGGTCGCGAAGACCCGGGTTCATACCCAGATATTGAACATTTATCAAACCCACCTGACCCACCCACCCACGCAAGGCGTTCTTGTCAACATGCGGCTTATGTTGCGCGTGAGGGGGTTGTTGCGGATCCGCACCTCAAGTACATCCCCCCTGCGCCGTTTCGGTTCGGTTTTCGGCCAGTCGTGACTGGCTGACGGGTGGCGGGATGTCATAATTCGGGGTCTGGCCGTGTCAGTGTCCGTGTGGGTCGACCAAGCCATTGCGATCCTGCAACGCCGCATCCGGACGGACGTGGTGCAAGCGGCGCTCGGAGAAGCAGCGTCCAAAGACAAGCACGTCCTGCAGCAGCGGCACGCGCCTGGGTGATCGCTGGAACAGCAGTCCTGCTCACTTGGATTTCGATCGCACTACTGTACAACTCACCATGCCTGGTAACAACGCGCCATGCCACATCACGGCGTGCACGGGAGCGCAGGGCCCGTCGTTTGTCACCAAGATCCGTGCTCGTACCGATAATCAGGTGGATCATGATCGCGCCCCACGACGCGCGGATGCGTTGACGCTCGAAGAGCTGGTCGAAGCGATCGAGAAGGAGCTCAAACAGATGGAGGGTACTAACATGACGCCGCACTGCAAGCGCCCCGTGTTCCACAAGTTGCTCGAGTGAGTATGCGCTGCTGTTGCGTCACTGATGAAGAGGGAAGGATCTCAAAGAGCTCTGACGGACGACGTGCGGCCAGACGCTATGACGGCGACATGCAGGACCTGGAGCGCTTTGCGTTCGCCGACACGTCCAAGAACTACACGCGCAACCTCATCTCGACCGACAACGAGACGTACGCGCTTATTCTCATTGTGTGGAACAAAGGCAAGTACAGTCCGATCCATGACCATCCGTGCGATGGATGCTGGGTCAAGGTCATCGACGGTGCCATCAACGAAGTGCAGTACCGAGAAGAGAAGGGCAAGCTCGTCGAGATCTCAAACTTGGTTCTGGACCACGGTGTGACGTACATGAACGACTCAATCGGTCTGCACAAGATCGGCAACCCGAGCGACGTGGTCGATGCCATCACCGTGCACCTGTACTCTCCGCCGTACGACAAGTGCCGCATCTGGTTCGACACCAACAACGCGGCCAAGTCGTCCGTGGCGTTCTCCTACTACTTTTCCGAATTCGGTGAACGTGCCGATTACTAGAGCTGGAAAAGTAGACGTGGACTATCAGATCAGCTGGTACTGGGCCTACGTGGGCAATGCGCTTGTATCTGGATGTGATGCAAACACGTGGGTGTGATTGATTATATAAGGGCAACAGTACAGCTGATTCGCGACCAAATGTGTGGACGTGTAGCTGGTTGTTAGAGACCGAGACCTTGGAACGATGGTCGGCGTTGGTTTGACGAAGGACGCGACGGTGGTGCGTCGTCTCCGAGCGGGTCGATCGGTCCCTTAACGTCGCGAGTTTTGGCCGAGTCTTGTCTTCGGGCAGCAACAGGTGGCTGTACCTGAGCTCGCACGTATGCAGATCCTGGTCTCGAAAAATAAGAAATCTGGAGATTCCAAGCAAATCGCACTCGTTTAGGCATCATGACCACGCCAATTACAATCACCAGCTGAGCGTACGCTTTCATTCTGCTTGTCGTACGACACGGCTTGCTCCGGTTGGTCGAGCACTTTGCGGATGATGCCCTTAGCAATGAGATCCGACTTGCTGCTCTTCTTGTATCCTCGAGCTAGATTGAAGCACCGACGATGAATCACGACACCAGCCTTGTTCGCTCGCAAAGTGGCTACGCACCAGCGAAGAACGGCCAAATCGCCTCCGAAATGCTGGCGTAGTCAACGGGCGTTCGACCCTCCGTGTCCACCGCCTTGGCATCTGCACCTCGATCTAAGAGAATACGAACGACCTTGCCGTGTTCTTGGAAAGCAGCAGCATGCAATGCTGTCCATCCAGTCCCTAGGAACCAAGCCGCCTAGCGTCAGAGTTTAGTGCCAATAGCAAATCAAAACAATGCCGCACCTTCGTTTCTCGCAGTAATGTCTGCTCCTCGGTCTAGCAACAGCGCTACCATAGCATCGTTCCCCCACAACGCAGCAGCACACAATGGCGTCGTGCCGTCTAGTCATTGGGCATGGTCCAATTACGTTCCTTGTTCCATCAATCAGAACGCTCATCATTAGCTCCCATACCTCTTCCAGGCATGTCGATCCGCGCACCGTTCTCGAGCAGGAATTCAACCTGTTGTGGTGCTATCACGTCAGTCGATCGCAATCTTAGAGTGTGTCGTGATTGCTATGCAGACCGACCATCGATTTTGAGCCATTGGCGGCCGCTTCGGCAAACTCGACATGCGAACGGATGACGCCTTCACAGGCTTGTTGGTCTTCATATTGCGCCATCTTCGCCACTTCCGAGCACTCACGCACGTCTGACTGCCAGCGCCAAGCAAACACTCGCAGTCATTTCAAGCAACGCCGACCCATGGCTGGCACGAAACCACCGATAGCCCGGCGGCGGTTCCCTCACGTGTGTCTGGATGAAGGAAGGAGCACCATGGCATTGGCACACATTTAACTCTACAAACACGGAAACACATGATCGAAATACGGTTGCTGCTTGGTTCTATCCCTACGTAGCACTGATGAGGTTCTCCAGACACTTGGCCATCGACGCTCGGTACACGTGCGTCAAGTGCGTCGCGACCTTGCGCTTGGAAGACACGTGGAGCTGGCGCTCAACAAAGCTGGGATCGACGATGAGGTTACCCTCGGCATCAATCGCGACTTCAGTGCCGACATGCTGGTACAAGCCCCACTACACCATCAAATCGCGCACAACCATGACAATACAATGAGAGACCGACTCAAACACTGCCCACAGTATCAATCTGGGCACTTACAAAGCGAGGAACACCTGGCACGATATCACCATCCATGACCACGCGGTAGCTTGACGGCACGATTCGATCGTAGTGACGTCCAAAACTTGGGTTGCCTACCCTGGGACCGCCGAAGTTATACATGTGGACCTTGATGCTGAAGTTTGCTGCTAGATCGTAGGCTGCCAAAACCGCCAATGCTCCCCCCATGCTGTGACCAGTGACATAAACAGTGATGCCCGGATTTTCATCCATCACAAGGCGAACCACTTCTTTCAGCTCTGTCCGTACGGATGCGTAGGCTTTCCAGAAACCTGAATCAGAGCAATCGCACTCAGCACTACATCAACGAGTTTACATACACCAAACTTACCGCTATGTACGCGAGGCAGAGCCATGTTCAGGATCGGGATTTTGGCTGCGCAGTCTTTCAGACGCTCCATGCATGTCTTGTCACGGCGAATACCTCCTCGCGACTTGATCCACACGACATCTTGATGGAACCGCAAATTACTCTTCCAGTTTTGCTTGCTTGTCGTTCCGCGAAACGCAATCACCAAGCGTTTGTGATCATGGTTGGATGCGACCACCGCGTGCGTGTCAGTCAGGTTGCTACGCAAATGCGTGATCAGCTCGAACCCATATTGCTCCAAGTTGAGTTCACCGTAGCCAAACGGCGACGGTCGACCAGGAGGATCATAGTACGCTTGCCACGCTATCTCCAACAACCACAAAGCTGTTTCGACGCAGAAGATGTGGGAATCGGGCATCAGAAAACCGTACTTGTCAACGCGAGGTCGCTCGTCTACGTGGTATGCCGTTGATCCAAGCAATTCACCACCGTCGCTAAGTGCAGGGGGTAGATGGACGTACATGACGAGGTACACGTAGACAGAAAGGAAAATGAACTTGCCCAACGACGGTCGACCAGAATGGAACTGCGTGAACGTGTGAACAGCAGTCTGGAGAAACGCTTCATATCCCAGTAGATACCAAGTCTGGAGCAAGTAGAATACTTGAAGGCCGGACAGCATCAGCACGTACACGAGAATCAGGAATGTTTCGAGGAACAAAAAGCGGTACGAGAGCTGCTGGAATCGAGACGCCATGTAGCGGAGGGAGCGAAGGTAACTGCTAGTGCGCCAGCTGATCCGCACGATCCAAACCAGCCACCCCAGCAAGAGAGCAATGCGAAGGAAGCCGAGCAGAACATAGAGCTGATCCAACTTGTGTCGTCCAGAGTTCTCCGAGAAAAAGAGCTTGGGCATGTGCAAAATCGTCATCCCTGTGTCGATACCAAACAGGGCAAAACCAAATCCTAGCTTGTGTATGAGATGACCTCCGTGATGGTCCATTAGGTTGAGCCAAAAGACGTAGAAGAAGGATTCTGCAAACGATTCACACGTGTCCGAGACAAACCGCGTTCGTAAACTCACGTTCTTGTACCATTCCGCAGCCGCGTAAACGGGGTTCTGCCACAGCATGAGCACGAAGCCCAACGCAAACACCCACTTTTGAACTGGCAACACGTTTCGCCACGAGCCATGGAAATTGTAGACGGAGACTGCCCAGCACGGCAGAGACAACAGCGTGGCCACCAGCATGCCAGACCGAATGATCACTTCGCTGATATGAATGGCAGGCTTCCTGCAATCACAATCAACCAACAGTTTAGTGCCAACCCGCTAGGAGTCACACCCCTGAAGTCCTTTCAGCACGTACGTGTACGCAAACTCGTAGGTGACTTTCTTCCCGAACCTGTTGGGATACATCCCGTGATACGTCATCGTCACCAAGTACGACCCGTACCCACTGCTTCCCTAACGAGACGCCATCCAACCACAAGATCAGCGCACAGTTCCACAACAGCCCGATCCCAAAACCTTACCAGTCCTTCAAAGTCCTGAGCAACCTCGAGCAATCGCACGGTGTTGCAGTCATTCGCACCGCAATGCACCCAAATCGACTGGTTCTTTTCCGTCGTGATCCATTGCTTCGACAGCGGTACAGAATCGAAATCGATGCCATACAGCGACACATCATACTGCAGCACGTATCCTTCATCCAGCACTGTAAGCTCAGTCTCGTTACTTGAATCAAGGAAAGATGCCGGTCCGAGCGGCCATAGCGCGTTGAGTCCAATGGGCGTCATGTCAGCCGTTGCCGTCGTCGTATTGATCACTTTCTCGACCCGCAAACGCAGCTCAATGGACCCCGCGTACCACGACACATTGTTCACGAACGCAGACCACACTGCAATATGTCGATGGTCGTCCACATGCGTGCACGGCACGTCGATCATGCCGCGATTGACACACAGGTCGCCCGGCAGCGGTACCTCGGTCGCCAGGAACCCTTGGCTTTGCAGATACGGCAACGCGACGGCAAACACGAACGACAAGTACGTCATCCACAGCACTGTCGTGGCAGCACTGGACGACAGCGTTTCCAGTCGGATGTGCGGCTGGATCGGCTCATGGCGCCGCGGCGACGCTGGCAACGGCGCTCGTCGAGCACTCGAATTGCCCAAGGACTGGAGCCGCGCCATCACGCCCGACCGCGGCCGTTCGGCCTCCACATCGATCTCGGTCTGGCGCTCTTCTGGCAGGCGCGTCCGCATTTCGTAGTCGTCGCCCCAGAGCGTCGATGATTCATATCCACGCGAGTTGAACAGCAACGGGCGGTACACGCGGTTCTCTTCGTCGTCGGCCAGCTCATGGTCGCCCATGGCGCGCTACAGAAACCGCACAGCGACGATTGGTGATGCAGAGAGCGCCGTTGGCAGCGCAAGACACCGACCGCTCCGGCGATGGCGGCGGTGGCGTCGACGCTTTGACGCGTTGGTTGCTTGGGCACCTCTTGGCACAATGTTTTCTTCCATGGGAAAGATCATGTCAACTGATTCCAAAATGCGTTATAATATCGTGTTACGAACATGAATGCCACCTAGAACCCAGTACCCCAGGGGTCACTGTTGACGGCCGAGGTGGACGCTGGCGGCCGCACTTCGCCACTAGGGTCGAAGGCCGAAGGTGTCCACTTGGACGCTCCACTACCCCCGAATGGATCACCAAAGTCGCCAAAGCCACCGCCGCCGCCTGTGTTGCCGGCCGCAGGTGACGGAGGCACTGCTGGGAAGTCGAATGGACTGCTCACAGGCGGAGCGCCAAATGGATCGGAGCGCTTGGAAACGTTGCTAGTCGTGCGTGACGCCGTGCGAATGGATGGTGCGGCCAACGTCGTTGTGCGATCGAAGGGTGCGGAGGTAGCAAGCGGGTCGCATATGGGTTGCTCGGACACGTCTTGCTCGAGATAGGAGCCGCTCACGATGTGCAGCACATCGGCCGCGCACTTCTCGACTTCGGCCACGTTGGTGGCTGTCGAGCGCACCTCGCAAGTACCCGTCCACTTGGCCGGCAGGCCCAGTGATCCTGCTTCCAAGCAGACCAGAGATACACTCACAGCGACAAAATCATCCCAACGAGTCTTTGTCACGAAAGCGATCTGCACCCAGCAATCCATAATCAGTCCACCAAGTCAGCGAGAGTTATTTTGGATATCCATACGTACGTGGACATGCACTGGGAGGTCGATCAATAGTTCCTGCACGACAACAAGACGAGAACTAGAGAACTTGAGCAATCGTTGAGCAAGCGACAAGCTAGCCGTATCAGCAGCTGGTGCTGCATCACTGGAGCGAACCGGAATCACAGTGTTCGCTTCCGTCCTGTCAATAAAGATACACTTCCATCAACCACCAACTCATGGCCATTCCTGGTGGACACTTCACTTACGACTGCCAGATTGAGTGGAAGGATGCGCCAGTTGCAAATTGGGTTGATGGTGCGCGGAAGAGCGCGTCAAGGCGCACAACAAATGGCTCGGATGGTGCTAAGGGCACTCGCACGACCTGCGAGTCACCGTCTTCTCCCGAAGAGTCAGTTTCAAGCAATATGATCTGGAAGGTGAACGTGGCCTGCCCAAAGCGCTTGAGTTGGAAGCGCTTTTCGCCTTTGATCGTTCCATGCGAAGGCAAATTGCCGCTGCCGCTCGCAGAGCCGGCCTGGAGCATGCGGATCTTGGCGTCATTCGATGGATCAATGCACTTCGCGGCCCCAAGGCATCGCACATGGATCTCGAAGTCACTCATCGGCAAGTTGGTCATGTTGGTGCAGGCAACCGAGAGAACGATGATCTCTTCGTGCTCGCGGTACGGTTGCCGATACGAGACCTGAAGAGCAAAGGCGTCCGAGCCACCAGTCACCAGCTTTTCGAACGTACTGCCGTCCACGCCATAGAGCTTTGCGCTGGACTTGATTTCGGCGTTGTACTTCCGTGGACCAAACAAAAACGATGGGTGGAAAGTTTCCTGGGGAATGAGCGACCGCGACGCTGCCACTTGCTGCGAGTCGACACTCGTCGCCAATCGTGGTTCGTCCACCCTGCACGCCAATGTACAAAAGAATTGAGCACAGAAGCACGGGTGGTAGATCTATCCAGCAGCAGTGCTTACATTCGCTTGATGAGCATACACTCCGCGTGGCCAGTCACGTAGCCACGAATGCGTTCATATACTGTCTGGATATTGTCACTGATCGGCTGCACGACAGCAGCCAGCTGCAAGCAGTCGAGAAAGACGGACAGTGAGCCGATGTCAACGCCGTCCGGTAAGCCAGTCCTCGCTGTCGTATTCGCCACTGCAGACGCAGCGTCTCCTCCAAGTTTGCCATCGTCAAAAGATGACAAGGACGCAGTAGGTGCTCCCTCAGGGGTGCTGTCGTCATCATCCGCGAGCGGGAAGGACGCGCGAGCTTCGCACAGTAGCAAACCAAGCACGCGTTGCCAGGGCACAGACTGGAATTTGACTGCCAGCTGCACGACAATCCAAATCACCTGAATGCGTACCGCAGGTAGTGGGATCTGTGGGAACACCGCCAGCACTTTGTCTTGCAAGAACGCCAAGGATTCAGGAAGTGCCATCTTGGAATCCCGCACAACGTTCTGAAAGTGCGATGTTAGCAATACCACGTAGCTCATGGACGTCGCCGTCCGCAACCGCTGCGTCTTGGACTGGTCCCCTTGCGCAGTGGCACTGCTCTTGGTCTTGGCATGTAGCAACGGCTCAAACGCGCGGAGTGCAATAAACTGTGCCATCTGTACTTTGCTTCGGTCCGCTGACGTCGTTGCACGATTATGAAGGTCGACAAGGCTGCGCACAAGGCACTGGAAAGCGTGGGCACCGTTCGCTCGAGGTGAGATCTTGGAGCTGCCAGGAGGTGCCCGGAAGAAGTCGAGCGCGCAGATGCCTTCGAGCAGCAGGAAGTCGTTGTGATCGATCGTGCGCTGACCGATGGCGTCGGTCAGGGCCTGCAGTAGATCGAGTCGGTCGCTGTCGCGCTCGATCGTACTGAGCGCTTCGATGGCGGGGACGCAGTACGTTAGACAATCGGAGCTGGAAAGCCACGAAAACACACGCACGAGGAGCTGGCTCACTTCTTGCTTGGCCTCTGCGTTCTTGTGATGGTAACACTGCGCCATAATATGCTGCAAGATACCACCAGCCCACTTGAGTCGCGTGAATTTATGTAGTGGATGGGCGAGAATGAGGAAGACACTCCGGCAGAGCGTTGTCGCCTGCTGCAGCGATGTTTTGCGGCCCAAGAGCGGCCACATCCAGCATTCCACCAGCCCGGCGCTGTATTGGTCCATGCGCACGCGTTCAGTTGAGGACTTGTCGTCGTCGTCATCACCAGCATCGTCAGCAGGAAAGACGTCGATATCCAAGTACGGCACGCTGATCCCGGGTGTGACGGCACCCGTGCGCTCCATCATGAGATACACGAGCATGGCGATCCACCAGATGGCGTCCACTTGGGCCTTGATCGACAGTCGCTGCGCTGCTGCCACAAGCGCCCGTACGCGCGGGTACGCGTCCTTGAGCACAGCAGCAATGAGATCGTTGATCGCGGATTGCTCGTTCAAGTTGGTAGTCGGTGTGGTCATCGGTGCCGCCAACGGCGTCCGGAAGTCTTGCATCCGTGGGTGCTTAGCAAATAGCATGCGCATGGCCGAGAACGCCGCACCAATGACGCTCGCGTTCGAGTCGTTGGGAGCGAGCAGCGTGGTCTGGAACAGTAGCTTCCACACGTCCGTCACAATTGACCACAGATCCTGTTGGCAGCAGATTCGAGCTTCATGCGACTCGAATGGGAACGCATAAAGCGCGTCCGTCTTGATCGCCACGGCTGTCTGCATGGTGAGCTTGCTGAGGGTCGTGATGGCGCAGTAGCGCACGTCGTCCTGTTCATGCGTGAGCACGGCTCGCAGCTTGTTCATCGGCTCTTTCTCGGTTGCCAAGAGGAAGCTCAGCACCAGCGGCAGCGGCACGAGTTCGAGGGCTGGGATGGCGTGGAGAAGTACACTGGCGTTCTGTGTCCCACCGAGCTCCATGACGCACGCCTCCAGCAACGCCTGCCACGTGTCATGTGTGCTGCAGCTCAGGTTTCGACTCGCCAAGCGATAGCCAAGCACTTTCATCGTCGAGCTCGCTTCTGTCTTCATGCATTCCTCCAAAGCCTCGCGGTAATCCCGAAGCGCAACGCCGTGGCGCTTGCTCGAGGCAATGGCCAGAAGCTTGTGCACTTTGGCCAGTAGCTTCTTGGCTGCTGCCGAAGACTCGGAGCCGCTCAAGCTTTCCTGCATGGCTTTGACGGTAGCCCAAGTGTGCGCGCACAACGACGACGCAGGAGCTGTGGCCCTCTTCGGCGAAGCGCGACGCACAGCAGGTGTCGCTTCGCTTGGCGGCGGCAACGCTCCAGCGCGACGGTTGACGGCCGCACAACAGGTCATCTCATTACATAAGACGAGAACGCGAGAAACTGCGCGAGAGAGCAGCAATCAAGCTGGCGCAGCCCGATGGACGAGTATTCTGGATGTTGCCATCCGTGCGATGGCAACATGCTGCACTAGCTGCACACACCTAGTACGATGTTATGATGAGTTCAGTGGCTTGAGCATATGGTTTGTGTCGCGAAGTGTCCTGAATCCACATCGCTTGCGCTAGTCTTCATGGTACTTGGGACCTCATTCGACAAATCTCCAGCCTTCGCACAAGCCTTCTCGGACCAGCGACCGTGACCCACCTCGGTTCCCTCTCTCGTGTTCGACGGCGAAGCCCATGACGACAAGGGCGTCGTCAGCCAAGTCGGAGCCAGCTCTAACACCAGAGCGGATGCTCCAACGACTCGCTATGCATCTCGCTCTAAGAGGCACGTGTCGGCGGTCGTGATCGTTGCTGTGCAAGCGATCAGGGCGCAGGTGATCCCGATCAAGAACGTCGTCGTCATGTCCAATCCAAGCTTCATCGATGACACGGAGGAAACCATCACTAAACCAAGCAAACGCAGTGCTACCAGGGTTTGCTGCGCAAGATCGCGCAGGTTGCTTGGATCATGGCGTTGCGCGCGAAACCAGTAATGAACCACCTCGTGTACCCGTCACGCGGAGCTTGTGGATACCATTGTTGATGTCGCCTTGTTTGATGGGGATGCCAAATAAAATGGTGCCGTGATGATCACGCACACGTTGCGGACTCGCGCAGTGGCCAGAAAGAATTCCAAGTGGATGCAATACCGACCCAGCTCCATGCCCAGCCGGACGAACCACGCCATGCTTAGCGCCACCACTAGCTGATACTTGTGCCGTTCAAGTCAGAGCAATACGAGCAATCCGCTACGGCATCAGATCACAAACTGCAGCCAGCACGCGCTGGTAACGTGTTGCCAACACGTCATTTGAGCTCCCGCGATATCGATGACGTTCTACTCGAACAGAGTTACAAATTGGAGGTCAAAAGCGCTACGAGCCTACCGTACGACGAGCCACATAATATGTTGCTTGTCTGTGTTTATCACAGACGTAATATATATTGTGTTTATTACGTTTGAATGAATGATTACCCTGATTACGAATCGTGGCGCCCTTCAAGTTGGCTAGTGGCACCAACTGGCGTCCAAGTCCTCAACAGCAGCTGAGACCAAACAAGCAGAGGAAGAAGAAGAAGCCGCCGATGCCGCGTCCTGTGCGTGTGCTGTGTCTGCATGGCTTCCGGACGAATGACAAGGTGATGATGAACCAAACGCGTGGTTTGCGCGCTGCGCTTGGCGACCGCGCCGAGTTCATTTACCTAAATGGGTTGTTTGAAGCACGTGGCCCATCGGATGACACGATCCGCAAGCACCACGCCGAGGACGGGCCGTTCTACGAATGGTACGACGTCCGCCCAGCCGATGCCCACGAAGTGCAGAATCCAGTGTATGGCGTGCGCTACGACGGCCTCGAGGACGCCATCCGCTGGATGGACGAGCAGATGCAGATTCTGGGGCCTGTGGACGTGGTCGTGGGCTTCAGCCAGGGCGCGGTCTTGCTCACGATCCTGACGATGTACTATTGGAAGACGCAGAAGAAGCTGTACTGGAAGCTTTGCGTGTGCGTCGGTGGCGTGCGAGTGCGCGACGTTGCGTGCGAGGACTTGTTCGAAGACGGCAAAGGCCTCGATACGGTGCCGCTGCCGTCAATCCACATTGCTGGTCAGAAGGACCCGTTCCATAGCGAATCGCTCCAGCTGGCCAACCGCCGTGTCGCTGGGTGCTGGAGCACTCGGGTGGACACAAGTTCCCATCGGCAAGGCAGTACGCGGCGTTCTACGCCGAGCTGGCGACTGTCGTCCTTGGACTGTGCCAGAACGACTCAAATGCGGCGGACTACCAGCACGCGCGATTATGATTGTGCTGATGTGTGTGCTGTCGGCGGTAAACATTAAATGGGTCAATTCATGTCGGTATTGCTGGGGGTGACGGTCGCGTCGGCCTTTTTGGCTTCGTGCTGCGGGGCTACCGCAGTCGATTGTCGTTGTCTTTTCAAGTTCCGATCGTGCGGAAGGTAGAGATAGTTGTGGTACTCTGAGTACGTCACAGCGCCATCAAGTACGACCAAGTCATCCTTAACACATCCGGAAGCACCGGTTGACAAACAGACCGATATCACGCTCAGCTCGACGGAGTGGCCCCTCAACGTGGTGGACCAGAGCTTACAATCCTTTATTGGTGCGGCGCCGTCTGAAAAGGTACCATCGTTGCAGCCGCTGCCATGCAAATTACGGAAATGACGGTCGCGAAGCGCATTTTGAAGCCGAACTTGCGTCGTATAACGGGTATGACTGCGTCCAAGCTAATGGCCCACATGAACCAGCACCAACACATACCAGCACAAGCGGGCAGCGACTATCCCAATGAGGAAGACACACGCGCAGCAATGAATGATTGTGGTTTGAACGGTGATGTATACGAAATCAAACGAAGTAACCAGTGACTTCCACGCGTCACGCTGAAAGTGGGTAGCACAGATTCCACAATAGGCGCCTGTGAGCGTGAGCGCCGCCATTCCGTACGCCACGACCAGCCGTCGCTCCACGAGCCCAAGTAGTGCAACGGAGACGATGGCTAGAACCATTCCTGCAGATCCAAGCAACTACACCACCGACACTGGCCACATCGCTAACGTACGCTGGGCCTGCACATGCCTGAAGGTTAACCGGCATGATTGCGCTCGAAGACCCCGCAAAATTGGTCCAACCCGCGAGATGATTGGCGTCGCCCGAAATTCATGCTGAACTAATGCGCCGCCGGGAAGCAATTTCCTGAATGAGCCACCACTTACCCCCCCCACACCGGTAGCTGATAATACCTGGCGCTTGCGGAACACGTTGCACACGGACGGAACGCGACGTCAGTGATCACCATTCGCGGCAAACACAGATGACAAGCGTTTGTGCGAGCCGTGTTGGAATAGGATGTATTCGTTTCGCTCGTCAATCAAGTCCAGTGTGAACGCCATGAGCACGATCACAAGCCCGATCGCAGACGTGGCAGACACGAGCGTGTTGCGCCACACGGCGCGGATCTTGGCTTCGATCAAGATGCTGGTTTGGATGCCAATCCAGTTAAGAACACGATCGCGCGGCCATCCAGCAGCATCGAGGCCATGACTACATGCAATGACGTGTTGACAATGGAGAAGAACCAGAAGTCGAAGGTGTGTAATAAAAGCATTACGTGGCGTAATAGGGAGGAACTCGAAGGATGCAAGTGTTTGTTGAAGGGGCAGAAGAAGCTGTACTGCAAGCTCTGCGGCGGCGTGCGAGGACCTGTTCAAACACGGCAAAGGCCTCGCTACGGTGCCACTGCCGTCAATCCACATTGCTGGTCAGAAGGACCCGTTCCATAGCGAATCGCTCCAGCTGGCCAACCGCCGTGTCGCTGGGTGCTGGAGCACTCGGGTGGACACAAGTTCCCATCGGTTTTTCCCGCGCGTCACGAACGATCAAGCCGAATACACACAGCGCTCCTTATGGGTCTCAGCACGGCGTGCTGTGTTGAAGCATTTCCACTTCATGTTGTTGGCGACAGTGCCATGATTATCCGACAACATCGCCTTCTCCGACCTCCCCGAGCGATTCACCTCCGACCTTACTTCCAAGCTTCCCAGCTCTCCCCAGCCCAGACACACAGTCGTTGGTGGCGCCACCATCCACGTGCGTTGAACAAAATGACCGATACAGCAGCGAACCTTGCCATGGATATAAGGCGCAGCCACGACAACTCCCGAACCGGCAGGGCTCTGGTGCAAATGCATCCAATTCCTGATGTCGCGCTGACGCATCAGCGTAGGTTTAGCGTTTGGTTTTTGATGCCTCCTTAGGCTACAATATACCTCAATGTCACCACCACCACCAAATTCCCATCGGCGAGGCAGCACGCGGCGTTCTACGCCGAGCTGGTGACTGTCGTCCTTGGGCTGTGCCAGAACGACTCCAATGCAGCGGACTGCCAGCACGCTATGCGCACTGACATGTCATCGTGTGTTTGCTCTCCTTTTCCAGATGGAACAACACGTTAGGCCCGAAAAAAAATACCGCCAACTCGGCGTGTGCGTGCAGCTTTTCGAGTTACGGTCGTGAGCGGGGAAGAGATAGTTCTGGTACGTCACAGCATTCGATAATAACAGCGTTAGCTCTCGTGCTTAAAACCTGACTCTTGCGGAAAACATTGCGTACAGTTGTTGTTGTTGTGGTGGTGGTGGTGGTCTATTACGTACGGTGAATATCAGTAACGTGATTGACACATTGCGTACAAGCAACGCAACGTCAGTGATCAGACTATTCACGACAAGAGTTTATTCTCCTCAATCGAGTCCAGCATGAATGCCGAGCACAATCACAAGCCTGATCGCAGAAATGGCAGAAACGAGAATTTGGGGGGAAAATGAATGTTGAAAACGCTGTCGTAGGTCAAAATGACAGCAACAGAAACGCTACATTTCCTGAGCATGATGCACCTGCATACTGTATTACAACCACAATGAATTATCGGTGCAGTATCGTCTGTGTTGAGTTCGAATTTATCAAGGCGTCGTAACCGTGGGATGACTATGGATGGTAGGGTGCTCAACGTGCAGCTTGATATCGCAACTCACGAAAAGATTCGAGCATTGAGCTTGTCGACACCTACTCACTGCATGTAGCAACGAAATCTGGTTGCATTTGGACGTGGGCATCTCATGGCTACACTCGCACTCGCTACAGACATCGCGCGCACTAATGCATAAAAAATCGCAATACCAAAGAAATAACCCTGGAGTAGGCGCTTCTTTCATTCCGTCGAGAATTGACCAGGTTGTCGTGAAGAACTACAAGGCCTCAGATGGTGAAAAGCACTCGCTCACTCGCAAACAGTGCCGTTAACGTGGATTCGGCATCACACGCGGGCTTTGCTCAACAAAAGTTCAGGTGGTTATTAGTTTGAGCCTACAGTTTACCTATCCCTGCGATCATCCAAGCTTTCGTCGGTACCACAGCTCCGTCTCAACCCATGAAGTGTAGGATGCTTTAGTTCCTACGATACGGCTAACTATCGTCATCCCTAACGAACGCACGTAATTGACCACAACAACAACTACTACTACAGTTTACCTACAGTATTGTGCTGCCAGCCAAGCACATTCGAAAATTTGCTCCAAGCGTTCTATGGCACCCACGCGTGAGTCGTTTGATCAACAAGAGGTGAGCGGAAATAGGATTCAGGGACAGGTCACTTGTCAGACGAATGTTTAGAGCACCCGACAATGCCACTTCCTATCTGTTAGAGTTCTAAGAGATGAACATGCAGTTGAATTTCATGATTTATAGCGTGCTTTGCGACCAGCCAAGCAATTTCTACGGGCCATTTCACTCGGTAATGCGGGAAAGTCAACCAACGGCCTTGAACCATACTAGTACCGCTGTTGCACTTGCACACATCGCCTCCTTCCGCGACCACTTCGCGGCTCATCACCAACGAAGTGAGCATGGTTCGCTTTGCGCGCCACCCAACCTGCCTCATGCCCATCCCGAGGCAAATATCAACGCGTTGGTTGGAGAATACTAGTACGCTTTGAGCTCGTGAAATCTTGCAACGAACATCCACAATCGCGCGGAGCGGCCGGTACTTGAAAGTACAGCAAGTGGGAATGCAACGCAATGCGCTGCATTCATTGCATCCGTCCGTCGGAATGACGAATTTGCTGTAAACTCCCAACGACAGTGACCAGATGAGTTGCACCGGGCACTAATCGCCACGTTTAGCCCAAGGCCGCAGTTGGGGGCAGTTCGTAATCGCTGACTGTGGGCGATCACCTACCAGTGTGAAGTGAGCATGGGTTGAAGGTCCTGTCGTGTCATCTGGGCATTCCATTCCATTGATCGAACCAATCCGCGATCGTTGAGAGTCATGTGTTGAAGTTCGCTTCAAACTGGCAGCATCGTGTTCCACGGACGCCAACGATGGCTGCCGTCTGAGGAATGCTCTCTTCGCTTCGACTGGGCTGAGCAAAGTCATTAAGCAATTTGCGCTCCTTCCGACAAGTCCAACTCGACTTGATCCACGCAAGTCCACGTCACCAGACATGCACACCCAGCGCCTTGTTATCGCTCTCGCGCTCACTTCCGCGGCTGCCATGGTTCGTGCGAACGACACCGCAACGGTGGCTGCCGTCCAGCCAGAGCGTATCATCGACTGGTGCAGCCTCATGGAGGAACCATGCCGTTGGGACGACGAAGGCAACATCATCCGGTGCTGCCCTATCAAGGGTGACCCACCAATGCTGGCTCCCGCCCAACCAGAGCGTATCATTGACTGGTGCAGCCTCATGGAGGAACCATGCCGTTGGGACGACGAAGGCAACATCATTCGGTGCTGCCCTATCAAGGGTGACCCACCAATGCCAGCACGTCAGTGAGCATTCGAAATTCTGTTGAAGTCATGCCCGTATCCACCCCTGCACACCGTGGCCAGTGACAGATCTGTAGGATGCTGGAAAGTACCCAACGATGATAGTAGATGTCGAAACAAATAAGCACCGAGTCTTTGAGTGGTCTGTTTGTTGTCTTCCAAAGGAACGAATCCTTCAAAAACAAATTGAAAAGCATTTTCTGATGCAATGCCGTACTACTAGTGGTAAGATTTATCGAGGGAACAGAATGACGCGCATCGACCGAACCGTGTAAGCCAACATTGTGGAAAATCGATTTGGTTGAAACTGTGATCCAAAACTTTCACAAATCCGCTCCCAAACCAAGCAGCAACCATCGTCGAACACGATTGCGTCGTACCAACATGAAGCAAAATCAGGAAAACCAAGACGACTCGAGCATGTCGCAGTAATTAGCGTGTGGACTGGTTTCCTCGAAGTCGTTGAGGAATTTTCTCAGCTTTCGAACAGCTTAACCAGCAAGTCACCCGTCATGAATACGAACCTGCTTCTCATCGCTCTCGCACTGTCGTTTACTGCCGTCGAGGGCCATATACACAGTGGCGGATGCAACCATCAGAAAACAATATGCCAGAAGGTGTCATCGGCTTCTCTCATGGCATCATGGGAGAGCCATACGAATGGGACGAACAGGGGCAAAATCTTCAAAATCAAGACTGATCCGCCGATGCTGGCTGGTGCTCAATAACGTTGTTTTCAACGAGATAACGAAGCTCGTGATCCAGCACAGTCGTGATGTCAACGGAGCAGGTTGGCTTGCGCGATGCAAAAATCTCATCCAGTCGCCAAACCCCAGACCCATTGACTCAACCACAGCTGCACTAAGGACACCAATCATTCAGAGGCACTACCGCTGACTGAAATGTCCGTCGATGTCATCGAGCTCCTGACTGGCCTTTGTGCCGCAGTGGTGGCAATAAGGTGCTCCACGCACGAGAACGCTGGTGTGACTTGCTGGTTTGCGAGATCTTGAAGTAGTTGCGATACATCACGCGCCCTCGAAGAATGACCAGGTCATCGCCTTTGGTCACAGTGAGCCTCCAAAGCATGCGACACGACCACAGCAACGTCGTAGCCACCCGACTGAACAGGAACGGTCTTACCCGGAACTCGAACGCTTTGTGCAGCACGGTGCCCTGCCACAGCGTGACATCGTCGGGACAAACGTCTGGGAAGAACATGAGCGCAACTAAAATGGCGGTCTGACCCGCTGTGAACACCGTGACAACTGGCAGCGTCAAGCGGCCGTGGAAGCGCAGCTTGGCACGCATGACGGGAGTGAGCGCATCGAGCAGCATGAACCAGTGGATCCAAAGCCACGACGAGAGCACACCAAAGCAGCGATAATCCCAATGGAATAGCGCGCAGACAGCCATGTGGGCGAGCGTTACTTGGATCGAATAGAAGAGGAAGTCAAACGACGATAACAACCAGCGCACGAGATCTCTCTGCAATAACCCTAGAAAGACGACACAAAACAGCACGCTGCTGCCGATACCCACGAGGAACACTGTGTTGATCGTGTTCCGTGCTTGCATCGTTGCGAACGACCCTTGAACTTCCAGCAGGATGCCCACGACGACCAACAAGAATCCAAAACAGCCCAACGCATACAGCAAGATGAGCAATGGCTTTGATAAGCGCTTTCCGGCATTGAAACACAGCGGTACGACCAGACGAGTGGCGTCGAAGCGTTCCTCTATCGGCATGAGCTGCATTTGCTGGATATACACAGGTCGACGCGATTGCACCGTTGGACGCAGGTGCTCGTGCTGGCGTTGGTGGGTTGCTTTTGGTACGACCGCGATGGTTTGGAGGCGGTGGGTCACGAGCTTGATGCGAACGCGGTAGCCAACGCACTCGACAATCGCTGACTTGGCGTGGTCTCGCTTAAGGGCATGGCGCTTGCGGTATACAAAGCGCAGCACCAGAATCGTTAGCGTGATAATACCATTTGCAAGGAAGTTGGAAGCCATGACTGTGTGGTCGCCACTCGCGAACAGTTGGAAGTCGTGTGCGTTCTGAACGAGGTCAAAGAGCACGCTGGCGAGCTGGACAGTGAGCACAGAGACTCCAATGACAGCCATAAACGTGAGGCGGCGCACAGCACGCAGCTGGGCATCCGCCATTACAAGATTTTGGATGCCAGTCCAGTCCAGCACCATGCGTGCCATCCTCAAATCCCCGAAGTAGGTGGCCATCATGCCACAAATGAAGGTGTTGAGTACTAGAAAGAACCAAAAGTCGTACGTAGTTGTGAGCAGCCGCACGACGTCGTAGCGGAGCCCGCTGAGACTGCCCAATCCGAGCGGTAGTCCAAGCGTGATCGAGACGCATGCAGCCACCTGACCGATGAGAGGTGGCACCAGCGGCACGATGGTGCTCGCGATCAACGCCACGCAGTACCCGATGAGCAATGCACGCGCGTAGCGAACCAGGAACACGTCGATGCGCTGTAGCAGACTACCCGGGATGAAGCGTGACTTGAGCGAGCAGGATAGATCGACGAGGGGCAGTGGCTCAGCCGGCACAACCTCATACGTCCAGCGGTCATCCTCAGTGCTGGTGCTGTCTTCCCAGAGTGCAGTGGATGGGCGGCGTCGCTTCGAGGACCAGGCTGACCTGGTGGTGCCACGGTCATGGTCGCGATCATGGCCAGGACTGACGCCCACACGAGCGCTTCCGCTCATGGCGTGGGCATCGAAGGCGTGAACCACGCGGAGGTGCCGCTGCCAACAATACCTGGGTCAGGTCGATTGCAAAGGGAACGAGGAACGATTGAAAGTGCTTGCCAGGCACGGATATATCGCCTAGAACCGGGCTCGCCTTCCAAACCTTTGGAAGGCGAGCAAAGGATTGTGAGGGAGAGGAGAGACGGGCTGATCCTATTTTGGCTCGGAAGCGAACAAAAAGCGGAATGTAGAGGGGAATGTGGGACACATCGAGTTACGTTGGGTGCGTATTGGGTCAGCATTTGCTTGATGAGTTTGCTGGCGCCACCATTTCTCGTTGAAGCAATGTTGCCCACGCATGGCGGCGCGTAGCTTTCAGGTCTGCCGGCAGTCGCTCTGGTTGGTGGAGCTGCATGGTCGACCGCTTCGTCGCGACCCCAGTGAATATGTTGGAGCCAGTGAGTGATGCGAATCGGTTGGGTGGCGCTCTTCGCATGGGTGTCGCCCCTCGCTTAATGGCTGGCCCATTGTTTTGACCGGTGGGTGAGACTGGAAGACCTTGCACGAGACTTTGGCGGATCTCCTCCACCAGGTTCCTGCCTTGTGTTGTGCGCAACGTCCCAAGACTCGGTGGTGGGCAGAGCGCGGTGCCACTTCCGATGTCCGTCACTAGAGTCTTGATGCTCATGAGCTTGCGGCGTAATTCTTCGCTGTTTGATGGCCTCCGAGCGCCGTAGACCGAGTCATTTCGACTATCATCACCTGCGCTAGCTCCATCGCTGATGGCTGTGACTAATGTTGCAGGTGTCACGACGTGGAGCTGACCGACTACTTGGAGGTCGGCGCGGATGTTGTCGAGCGAGAACATGTGTGATGTCGCAGGAAAGTCGCGTAACTCGGCGCGTAATACCTTGTACTGGTTCCACGTAGCAAGAAAGTCAACCGGGCTCAGGGCTTGGCGCTGGTCGTGCAGATTGTCATCGACCCAGTCAAGCTGATGCCGTTGGCGCTGCAACTCGATCTCTTCGGCTGCGAGTTCGCTTTGTTTGCGCTGCGTCGCTGTTGCGAGCTGGGCTAGTGCTAGCTCGGCCTGTTGTCGGATAGCACTAGCAACCTGTGCATGGTTGGCTTGCACGTCGTCTTGACGCTGGGCAATGGCTTGGAGCTTTTGTTCTATCACGTTGCGCCGTGCCTCGATTAGAGGATCACGCTTGATTGATTCTCGCAACGTTTGCTCGTAGGCATCAGCAATGCTAAGCAGGCGGTGGGCGCCTTTGTCACCGATTGCGTGGTCACCGACCATCTTGCAGTGAACACACACAGGTACAGAGCATAGGGGGCAGTAGAACTCGACAACTTTGTCGTCATGCACGCGGCACCGTGCCATGAGGTTGGCAGTAGCATCAGTCACTTGTTGTTTGATCACTTGGAGCAGGCCGTCTTCGGTGACCACGCCGTTGCTACTGCGTCGATGCATAAGGGCTGCCATCGGACGAGTGCTCTGGACTGCCTGCAGCATGACAGCAGTGCGCTTGTGGCGACTCACGACTTTGTTGGCTGAGTGCACGTCTTGGTCGCACGTGTTGCACAAACTCGCGTCACAAGCGCCGCACACAACGACGGCCACGTGGTGCTCACACAGAGCACACGGCGTCTGGGTCTTGTCGCTCATGGAGCTGTACGCGAACCGCGTCAAGAAGAGTGGTAGCACGTAGTTTGCGTTCGTGAGGAGGTAGTTGTGGCGATACTTCTGGGCTAGTTCGTCCCTGCCATCCGCAGTGGCCTCGCAACCAGGTCTGGCTCGGACGTAGTAGCTGTGGTAGCCATCAGGAATGGTCGGAGCGGCCTCGCTGTCATCATCGACGACAAATGAGTGACCGACTGCGACGCGGCAGAGCACCAGTTGCTTGCGGAGCTTGCGTCCGGACGGCGGTGACTCCAGTGCCACTTCACCAGTGGAAATCTTGATGAATGGCGATGCTGGTGTGTTGCTTGGCAACGCAGATCCAGGTGTGGTGGCCAAGGTTGCGCTGAGGTCGGTGGCATCGACCCAGCACTCGAGCTGCAGGAGACCCCCACATAGGCGCTCGAACTCGACGATCTGCACTGGGTTGCGCATGTCCCACATCGTCAAATCATCGTGGATGTGGAAACCCCTCGCCGAGCACTAAGGATCATAAGAGTTGAATGTGAGCTATCGATGCACCATTTCGAGCATGGAAACAATCACTACCTCAAGCAGAAAGCGTGTTCGCGCAGCTTCGAGGCCTGTTGGATTCAACGGACTGACGGTAGCAACAGCTTCGGTCGGAGGTGGTGCTAGACAATCGGGAGACGTGATAGTGGCCGTTTTGGAAAAGTCGACGATCTCGACGTCGGTCTTTGCATTGTTGCCTTCGTGTTCTGTTGCTTTCGCGACTGGCGCGTTGTCTGCCTCCTCACATGGAGGAACGACATCGTTCTCGAGACTTCTTTCCTCCGTGTGCGGATCATCGACGACTTTACCAGTTGGGGGCGTGGACTCTGTCTCGTTCGTGCCTGGGTTGGCAACGCTACTCGGGGTGTGAGCTGGCGCTGGAGGAGCACTGTCATGGTGTGCGGTGTGTGGCTTATGTGGCGCCAAGAACATGCGTAGTCGAGCCAGCGACACTGCCGTGTCCTCCACAGTCACCAGCGGCGCAACAGGTGGCGGCGGTGCGTGGGAGGCATCAACTGCATCGACGCTCGTCTCACCATCAGCCAAACCAGCGTCGGCATGGGCTTGTTCTTCATCCATTGGGACCTGGTGGTGTTGCTCCTGCAGTGTCTGGGCTCCGTGATCCCCCTGCGCTCTCAAGCTGGGCGGACCTGTGCCACTCAACGGTCGTAACCAACGAGTGGCCTCCAAATCCAACGTGCGTCAGTCTTAGACCACACTATGAAAAGAAAGCTAGATACTCGAGGAACGAAATCAAAATTCAGATTAGGATTATGGTGCTATGCTACTCGCTCTTGAAGCTTGTATCGGGTGCCACCGCGTTCTTGGGTTGTTTGCTGGGTCGAACCTCAACTTTCCGCCGACTGTTGCCTTTGGTGCTGCGAGTGACACTGCTATCGCTGCTACCTCGTCGCCAACGCCGCACAAAGAAAGATCCTTTTGGTTGCATGTGAACTTTGGCGTCTTTGACGACGTTCTTGAACGTGCTGTGGTCTAACGGGGTCGTCTTGGCGTCGCTCGCTTCGTCCAGGTCGAGAAACTTGGAATGTACGAGTCCGATCCGTCCATTGCCTCGCTTGACCACTTGCCAGCCTTCAAACAGCAGGCCGACGTGGGACCATCCGAAGGTTGTCTGACCTAGCACGCCGTACCAGTTGCGATCAAAGCCACCGCGAAGCAACAGCTGGCTCAAGCGATCTCGTGGTTGGAAATCCGGTGTCTCGAACAACTTGCTGGCCGTGATCATGATCGCGCCAAGAAACAAGGACGCTACGCAGCTCACGATGAGTTTCCAGATCCCCATATTGAAGTCGCCATCTTTTACTGGGATACTCAGACGCACGACCCACGTGACAACGACTGCAGTATAGCGCACGCGCGTGGACGTGATGTAGAACCAGCGATTGAAATGGCGCAATCGGATCGCATAGCGGCCGATCTCCATACCCAAACGCACGAACCACGTCATGCAGAGCGCAACAATGATCTCGACAAACCAACTCGGGTAGCCCGTGGGTTGCGTGAACTCGATGTCGTTGGGGATGTGATACGACACGATCAATGGCAGGACGCTGAACGCCATGATGGCACACTGCCCGAGGTTGAGCATGCCAATGCTTTGGATGTCGAGGTTGACGGCCAGTTCCATCGAGATGTCCTCGAAACCGCTGAGCACCCAGGATCGCCACAGCCGCGTCGAGTAGATGATGGCCACGTGCGCACCGATCACGTTGAGCACAACGCCCATGGACCACATACTGAAGCTGATCACACGCAAGCCTTCCGACGACCGCTGTGTGCGTGTCTCTAGTACACTGCGAAGCTCGTTCCAACAACGCGTCGATGCGTTGAGATAGCGCAGCTCGAGCGTGTTGTAGCAGACGACTGAGCTCCGGTAGCGTTCCAGATCTTCCGGCAACGGCGCCTCCTTCGTCGCGAGACGCACGAGTCCAACTGCAAGAGCGCTGTTCTGCCAGTAGACTGGTGAACCTTCGTACATGAAGATCGGGTGATGTCGGTTCCACTGCAGCAGTTCTTGGCGCACTTGGACCGGCGCGACTTCGTTCTCCATGGCAGAATGGATGTGTGGCACAGCGTCGACGATATCAGCGAGTAGCAGCTTCAGTGCCGGGGCGATCTTCTCGTACATCGATGCCTTGTCGTCGGTCTTGCTCACACCGAACTTGTTCACGCCGATGGGGCAGAAGACGACGTCTCGGAACTGCGTGTTGGCAGCCTCGAGCTCGATGAGATTGTTGTACGTGCCATTCATCTCATCAAACAGCATGCGCAACGTGTCATTGCGGCCATGGAACAGTTGAAGTGCGACCAGGAGCGGGATCATGGGCCACGCGTTCCCTGTGTTGGGCGTGATCGACGTGCGAACGTAAGAGATGGATGACCGGTAGCCGTATGGATCTTCGACCACCAACTCATCCAGCAGCATCTGCTTGGCTGTCCAGGACGCCGGATCCCCACCATCCAGCATCGCTGTGTAGACAAGGTGGTTGAGGGAAACGTGCTGGCGCAGGGCCATGATCCACGTCACCTGCGCGATCTTGCGGATCAATCCTCGGTAGCACTCCACTTCCTTGGCAGCACCAACACCGAGATCACCAAACTGCTGGCGCACCAGCGGCACGAGTTCGCTGCCTTCGCGGTGGAAGAACCAGTCGGCAAATTGCTGTTCTTGGTCAAACCAGTTCACGTTCTGACCCGTGCCCTCCAGCTTGGCGCGCTCCGACAGCTTGATGACGGCCATGACGTTGCGCGTAAAGTCGAACTTCATGCCGTTGAAGCCGGAATGCAACGACCCGATCTGTTTGTACTCGAGCACGACGCTGTCGCTGCGCACCTCGGGCGTCATGTAGCTGTAGAAGCTGTTGGGATAGCGCATCATGTACCAGAGGTGGCGAATTGAACTGCCCATGAGCATGGATCCCTCCATGGCTCGATCCCGTTTGAGCAGGACCATTGAGCTGGCCTTGCTGGTCATCAGCACGGTGTAGAGCTTCCGGTTGATTTCGGAAAAGTCGCTGAAGCCGGCACCGACAGTCACGCTCACTGAACTGCTGAACACGATCTTGGCTCGGTCCAGGATGAAGGCAGGCGACGTGATGAGTGCGCTGTTCACTTTGTACCAGTTCTGCTCCTTCAGTTTCTGTTGAATGAGATCAATGACATAGCGCCGCACGTAAACGTAGCCAAGCACAATCTCGGACAGCGCGCACGAAATGAACGTAGCTTTGCCGTACTTGAGGTACGCGCCGTCATTTACCCAAAACGTGGCTTCGTCTGGCATCTTCAGCACGTTGTCGATTGAAAACGGTGTGGTGAGCGGATAGGGATTGTAGATGACGCTGTAATCCTGATATGGCATGATGTGGCTGCCTGCCAGTTCTGTTTGGCAAACACTTGGCGCATAATCTGGTGGAAGAACTCGATAAAACTCATCAGTCCGGCATTGTTGTGCCAACCTGCGCGGTCTCCAACCACACTAGATAGCTGGACAGGTTTCAATTTCGTGTCTGGTTTCGGTGTGCCGTCGACAAACGAGCTGTCGTCACACGGGAGGCCACTGGCATCGGTGCAGAGCATGCCCTGGAGCTGAGCGTCCGACGCCGGACACTTCAGTGTAATCTTGACGTCGCCACTGGCAGAGGCATTGGCAATAATGATGTCTTCCTCACGCGGCGTGAACGTGGCTGCCAGCGCTTCGGAAGACTGCAGCACTAGACCGTAATACAACCCAAACGTTTTGTGCTGTTCTGACGTCAACATGGTTGCGAGATCGTCGATAACGAAGTCGCCGTTCTCTTCGAACTTGTGTCGGATCGCATCGTTGGAAATACTGAGCTCTAGAATGTCATTCACCAGCGCCAGGACATCCTGGCCCGTCATCTCTTGCGTCTTCCCGAGTTGCAGCCCTGGGTACGAAGAATTCGTGCTCGTTTCGACCTGGTCATCCCGCACCAGCGGCGTCGACATGACGGCAACGTTCTTGATCGGGATGATCATGGCCCAGAACACTTGGGTCACCACGAGGACTGCCACCACGGCACGACGGAAGTGCGACCTCGTCGTCGACTGATTATGGTCATGCTCATCGCGCTCGGGCATGGGCATGGGCATAGGGTCTGCCTCGGGCTTCATACCGCCTTCGCAGTTAAGGTGCGACCGGCGTCCTTGTCGACTGCGTGTTCCGCTGACCCAAACGGCATGACCTCGAAATAGCTACGAGCCCTCCGTCGGTGTCTGGGTTTTCTTATTGTGATCGAGGTAGTGGCAATGGCTGCGAGCGCTTTCACGGCTGAACACTTATATTTTGGTTGCCGAAACATGTGGTGGAATCATGACTTAGGTGGGAACAAGCGCGACGGAAGACGGCGCAGTTGACTTGCGCTGATCGGCGTTGACTCGAGATGTGACTCGCGCTCGAAGCCCCGTTGTCTTGGTGGCAGTGCTCGGGGCAGCGTTAAGTCGAGCTGCTGACGGGGGCGATGCGAGGTCTGAATTGCCTTGGGTCAGCGACAAGAACGCTGGTCTAGCCAAGGTCACGGTGTCAGTACGTTCAGGAGCGTTGAGGTCCACGAATCGCGAGAGCACGAGACCGATGCCACCACCGTCGCACTCCACCGCTCGCCAGCCTTCAAAGAGCAAGCCTGCATGAGACCAGCCCGATGGTGACTGACCTAGCACGCCGTACCACGTTCGATCGAAGTTGCCGCGAGCTAGCAACTGACTGAGCTTGTCTCTCGAGTAGCGGTCGTCCGTCATAACAAAGCGACTGGAAAACACGAGTAGAAACCCAAGAATGGTTGACACCAGACAGCTGAGAATCAATTTCGCGATTCCCGTGTCAAAGTCGCCAGCAGTTTGAGGAATGGTTTGACGCAACAGAAACGTGAAGATGACACTGCAATTCCGCACACGCATGGTGATGATATAGAACCACAAATTGAAATGGCGCAGTTGAACGAAATAGCGACCCATTTCCATCCCCAGGCGAACGAACCACGTCATGCAGAGGGCGACAATGCACTCGTTCCACCACGGCGGCATGTCCGTTCGCGTCTTCATGAACTCGTCGTCGGGAGGCAAGTGGATGCTGAAGATGAGTGGGATGACACTGAAGGCCATGATGCAGCACTTGCTCATGTTCATGAGTCCAATGCTCTGGATATCGAGGTTCAGTGCCAAATCGATGGAGAAGGGCTCTTTCTCCGACAGCACCCAGCTGCGCCACAGTGTCCACGTGTATGTGACGGCAACGTAGGCACCGATTAAATTGAGCACGATGCCCATTGACCACGTACTGAACACGATGACGCGGAGACCTTCGCTGAAACGCTTCTGTCGGACCTCTTCCACGCTCGACACTTCATTCCAGCAACGAGTGGACGTGTTGAGATATCGCAGCTCAAGCGTGTTGTAGCAGACCATGGTGCTCTGAACTCGACGTAAATCTTCTGGAAACGGCGCTTCTTTCGACGTCAGTCGCATGAGACCAATGCCGAGCGCACTGTTCTGCCAGTACACGGGCGAGCCTTCGAAATTGAAGATGGAATGGTAGCGGTCATAGAGCACGATCTCTCGACGTACTTGCACTGAGACCACCTCTGTTTCCATGAGCTTGTGGATTTCGTCGACTCGCCCAAGTAAGTCAGTGATGACGCCCACAAGGAGAGGATAGATCTTGGCGTACATTTCGTCTTTCGAGTCGTGGGCACTAACGTTGGCAGACTGCTGACCGATCGGACAAAACACGACGTCGCGGAGCTGCGAGTTTCCTGCCTCCAGCTCGATCAGCTGGTTGTACGTCGAGTTCATCTGCAATAGCAGCTCTTGCAGTACAAATGTTGAGCCTCGGACCGAGCAAAACGCAGCTAGCAGTGGGATCATCGGCCACGCGTTTCCCAAGTCGGCTGAGATCGACGTGCGCACGTACGGCATGTGCACACGATTGCCATATGGGTCTTCCGCAACTACCTCGCTCAGCAGCATTTGCTTCAGGGTCCACGACGCTGGGTCGCCGCCATCCACCATCGCAGTGTAGACCAAGTGGTTCATTACTGGCTGTAATCTCAACGCCATAATCCACGCCACTTGCGCAATCTTTCGCAGTAAGCCTTGGTAGCAATGCACTTGCTTGGTTCCGTCCACGCCGTCCATCGAGCCAAAGTGTTGCTGCACGAGAGCCACAAGTCCTGTGTCCGGTCTCACTTCGTAATCTCGATACCAGTTTGCTAACTCTTGTTCTAGCGCGAACGTAGCCAACGTGCGGTTGACCGTCTCTACTTTCGATTGTTCCGACAGCTTGAGCACAGCCATCGTGTTGCGCGTGAAGTCGAACTTCATGCCGTTGAATCCGGCGTGCAGAGCGCCAATCTGTCGATACTCGAGCTCAAGAGCGTCGGTGACGTTATTCACTTCAGGTGTCATGTAGCTATAGAAACTGTTGGGATATCGACACAAATGCCACACATTTCGGATCGAGCTACCCATGAGCATGGCCCCCTGCAGCGCACGATCGCGCTTAAGCAGCACGGACGAGTTGGACTTCTCCGTCATGAGCACCGTGAACAGTGTCCGCTTAATGTCCAAGAACTTCTTAAAGCCCGCGCCGACGGTAACTTCGACAGACAAAGCGCTAGTGAACAGCACCTTTGTGCGGTTTTCGATGTATGGTGGGGTGGCAATCCAGCCCGAGGCATAATTGTACAGTCCATATTTCTGAAGAGCTTCCTGGATCAGTCCGATAACGTAGTGACGGACATAGATGCATCCAAAGATCACCTCGGACGTGGCGCACGACACAATCGTTTTCTTGCCGTACTTGAGATACTGGCCATCGTTGGTCCAGAGCGTGCTCTCGTCTGGCATCGTCAGCAGTCCATCATCTGTGAACGGCGTGAGCAGCCTGTAGGGATTGTAGACCAGATTGATGTCCTGGTACGGCAACAACGCGGCCTTCCAGTCCTGCTTGGCGAATATCTGCCGCATGATCTGATGGAAGAAATCCACAAACGTTATCAACCCGATGCTGTTCGTCCAGCCCGACGTGGTCCCTACCACCTCGGACAAGTTGACGAAGTCGAGCGCGGTGGTGTTCTTGGGCACGCCGTTCACGAACGAACTGTCGTCGCATGGTAGGTTCATGACTGTATCGAAGCACCTCATGCCGTGCAGCACGACATCGGCGTCGTCGTTACACACGATCTTGATCGTCGTATTAACGCCCGTGGTCCGGTTCGGCACAATCACAGCCTCTTCGCGTTGTGTGAATCTGCCAGCAAACACTTCGGAAGACTGGATGACGAGGCCTTAGTAAAGCCCAAACGTTTGATGAAGCGTTGGCGACAGGGTGGACGCGAGCTCGTCGATCACGAAGTCACCATGCTCTTCAAACTTGCGGCGAAGCGTGTCGTCGCCAAGACTTAGATCGAGAATGTCCTGCACGAGCTGACGCACTTGGATCCCATTGAGTCGCGGAGTATCATGCGGCGTATAGCCTGGATAGCTCGAGTTCGTGAACGTTTCCTCTCTGTCTGTGGCAAAGTCCGGGATGGCCATGACCGCGACGTTTTTGATCGGAATCACAAGCGCCCATGCTACTTGAATGACCACCACGACAAAGGCAAGCGGTTTGGCAAAGCGCCACGATGTGCACGACGGTGTGCACGGATCTGGATCACTGAACGCCGCCTCCACGAGGGACCGGAATGTGTGGCTATGCAGATTGCGTTGAATTGCTGAGAGTGGCGGCCCGCTCGGTGCTGGCGCCACAGCTGCCATCCGCTGTCCTTCGTGTACCGACAACGAGTCGCAGCGTGTGATGTTGCGTGGTTGGCGATGATGCTGAGCTACCTAGCGGTTGCGGCGGTTCGGCCAAGTCGGCCATTAAAATAAGCAAGGCTAGACAGGGCAATGGTGTGGGCAGCTCGGAGCAACTCAGCTGATCGCATAGCACAAAGTGGGGTTCTTCATGTATCATCGCGTGTCGGGGCTTCACATCCGTCTCCAATTGGCATTTAAATGGAAGGCCGTAGTCTCAAATTTAAATGTTTTTATCTCACAGAGTGGGAAAGCAGTGTTTGGTTGTGTTAAATACATGTATTATTGTTGGAAACAAACCAATGCTGTGATTGGTCGTAAATAAGCGGTATATATTAGCCAATCACCGTCTTCCAGGTCAGTTCGTCCCTAGTTTGGAGGGAGCCGTTACGGGACAGCGTGGCCTCTGACTTTATCCATCTTCGGGTGTCAGGATTATCGTCGCTGCCTGAGGACGGCCAAAGGCTGGTGCTGCTGCTGCCGCTGCGTCCGCGTGTGTCTGCGCCACCTCCCATCCATTCCTGCGCGCTTGCGAGTGTGCTGGTGCTTTCCCGACTCCTCCCTTCTGCAGCGACTTCCCCCTCTGGTCTGCTTGACCATTAGCACCACCGTCGAGAGAACCGTTGGCACTTCTTGAGCGACGGCAGAGATCGATCATGAAAGTGCTGGGTCTTGGACTGGTGCTCGCCGGCCTTGCGGCCCCGCAGCAGCATGCTCGTGTGATGGCGAATCCTGTCCAGAGCGGACGCATGGTGCTGGAATTGCACCGCGACCCCACGGCCGTCGAGCATTCAGATACGTACAGGCGACGCCGCGCGCTTCAGGCCGTGCCAAATGCGTGGTCTGACGCCGTCGTGCCGTTAAATCTTGGTCTTGGGTAAGTCCGCGACTGTCGTACGATGTGTGTGCTGGCATTATAGGCGACTAACGAGGGTTCTATTGCGGTGATGCAGCACGCATTATGCGTGGGTGTACGCGGGCACGCCTCCGCAGCGTGTGTCGGTGATCGCAGACACTGGATCGGGTATCACTGCGTTCCCGTGTACTGAGTGCGTATTCTGTATTGCTCCTGGCTGTGTCTGCTGTTTGAACGCAAAGCTCACTCGGTGCTGATACGCGCGCAGGTGTGAAAACTGTGGCAAACACACGGATCCACGATTTTCCCCCGCGAACTCGTCGTCGTTGACCCATGCCACGTGCGACGTTCGCAGCTTCTTCCACTGCGAATCCTGCGAGAAATCTGATATGTGTACTATTTCCCAGGTGCGCTGAGAGCGATTGGTGGATCGTGATCGGGATAACCACTAAAATATGCAATGGTTGCAGTCGTACATGGAAGGTAGTAGCTGGAAAGCCACGGTGGTCGAAGACGTGGTGTATTTCGGTGGCGCGAATTCCAGCGAGACCGACGAGCTACGCAAGCAGTTTGGCACTCGCTTCATGTTCGGATGCCAACTGAGTGAAACAGGTGTGGTCAAGCTGGAAGAGCACTGCTTGCGTGCCGATAAATCGCTCATACTGTAAGGATTCTCACTTGTGCTGGCAGGTCTCTTCATCTCCCAAGTTGCAGATGGAATCATGGGTCTCTCCAACAACGGTGGGGCCTAATGAGTTGATGATGGACAGATGGGATGTGGTGCTCACGGTTTTGTACATGCATGCACGGAACAGACAATCACCTCGTCGCTAAGCTTTATCGCGAGAAGAAGATTCCGAACAAGCAATTCTCACTGTGCTTTGCACCGGAAGGCGGTGCCCTGACGATCGGATTGCCAGACACTTCGCGGCATCATGGCAACATCACTTACGCCCAGGTCATCCAGACGACGTCGCACAGGTGAGTTGATCGGTGTGAATCCACCCGCGATGTATAGATTCTAACGAAGCCCCCTTGTCTCGGCAGCTTCTACGGCGTGCAGTTCAAGGACATTCGTATCGGCAACGTGTCGATCGAAGCTGACCCAGCGGTGTATTCCCATGGTCATTTCATCGTTGACAGTGGCACGACTGACTCTTACCTGCCTTCGAGCCTCAAAAACAACTTCATGCATACGTTCCAGAAGGTCACTGGTCTCGAATATAGCACGTCGGAGGCCGGTTGCAAGGGTTTTACGGACGCAGAGTTGGCCACGATGCCGAACATCACATATATCCTCGAAGGTCCGAACGGAGAGGACATGTCGTTGGTTATCACGACGGATCAGTACCTGCTGGAGCAGTCAAAAAATCGCTACTGCGCAAACATCTTTTTGTCTGAAGGAAGCGGCGGAGGTGTGTATCATGCTCTTGCTCTCCATGTTGGCGCTCGGAACTGACCGTGTCTCATGTAGTCATTGGAGCCAACATTATGATGGATCGAGATGTCATTTTCGACGGCGGCAACCAGCGTGTGGGGTTTGTGCAGGCTGACTGCAATTACCGAAAGTTAAGTGGCAACGACGCAGCAGCTCCTTCACCGGTGTCATCGACAGCAGCATCCACGGTTGCCCCAGGAGCGAACTCTACGGCAGTGCCGGCCGCTTCAAGCGCGGCCAACTCAACTGCATCTAAGAGTCCAACTGCTGCCCCAAACGCCACCACAGCGGCACCGGTCGCTAGCAACGCTACTGCTGTACCAGCCACTGGTACCACGGCAACCGCCGCGCCAGTGCCATCGACGGTGACCACACCTAATGCGACGTCAGTGGCACCGGCAACGAAGTCTCCAGCGGAGATGTCTGCAGCCCCAGTGTCCTCCGCTCCTACTACACAAGCACCTGTGGTCCCAACGACAACGCCTACACCATCACAGACGACCGGATCACCATCCGCGACCCCTGGAGCAGCCAACGATGGCACTCAGCCGCCAGCGCTCACCGCTGGACCTGGTGTCACCCCTGCGTCTACGCCATCGCAGACGCCGGCAACGACTGCGCCAGTGCCATCGTCCAAGGCGAACGCGCACTCGGGCACGACGCACAATAACGCGACTGGTGAAGCAGAGCACCCATTCGTGCTAACTGTCGTTGGCACGGTGTTGGCGCTGGCGTTCCTCTTCGGCGTGATCTTTTCGTGCCGACGCAGCAAGAAGTCAAAGGAGCAGCAATGGAGTCGCGTGAACGAGAACGGCGACGACGACGAAGACGACGATGATGAAGAATTTGGTCTGACCGAGCGCCGTTCGGGTAAGTCAGACAAGCCCGTGCGTCGCTCGGACGACAGCGACGAAAACGACGACGAAGACGAGATCTTTGACCGCACGGCCCACGACCACGAAGACATGAAGCACGACACGCGCGTTCTGGAGCGCTTGTGAGCCAATTCGCGACCATCAAACCGATTTCTCGGGCTATCTCCAAAGTTTTTGGTTGTTTTCTCGAGAATCTTGTCTTTTTTTTCTCTCTTTATAGAATCGCGTACGTTTTGCTCTTGTTTGGACATACGTGGCATAACCCTTCACAGGGAGCACGGTCCTCTCCCTGTCGCTCGAAATGGTTCACCTGCACCTGCTTGTCACATGGGGGGACGTCGGTCACTCGCCAAGTCGATTGACGTCGGGGCCGGCCTCTGTCGCCCCTTGCAACGCACTCACCAGGACGACTACGACACAATCGTGAAATGCGTGCGGCGGCGTCGCTGTGTGTGCTCACAGCGCTCTTCGCTGCGCTGCTGACGGCGTCGGACGCCATGGTCCGCATCCCGCTGAAGCGTCGAGAGCGCAATGACGCGGACGTCCAGCGCATGCAGCAGCGCATTCGGCGGCGGGTGAGCGCCGTCGCGGAAGCGGCGAACGGCAGTGTGCCGCCCATCGTCGACAACGAAGCTCCGCTTCGCGTTGGTTATGGGTACGGCAGTTCTGTCGATCTGGTCAATATGGCGTCATGGTGATGCTCACGTCGGGATGACTGCTGTCGATGCGTGTTGCGCAGGACGCATTACGCCGAACTGTACTTGGGGATTCCACCGCAGCGCGCATCCGTGATTGTAGACACGGGTAGCCATTTGACGGCGCTGCCGTGCTCTTCGTACGTGCACAATGGGTATCAATCTAGGTGTGCTCCTGCTGACTCCGTCCTTACTCGGTGTGATGGATGGACGGACATACATACACAGGTGCAGGGGCTGTGGCACACACACGGATCCGTTGTTCGACATGGCCAAGTCGACCACAGCGCGCTACTTGAAATGCCACGACAAGACTTACGCGTGCGCTGGCACGTGTGCTGACGAGGGCATGTGCATGATCAGGCAGGTGCGGAAATGCGTTGGTTGTAAGTCGAAGGGCTCTGATTAATGACTGTTCGAATATGTGCACCGCCGTAGAGCTACACAGAGGGCAGCATGTGGGAAGCGATTGTGATCGATGACTTGGTGTGGGTTGGCGGCTTTGAGGGCAAGAATATGGACGCGATCATGCGGCATTTCGGCTTCCACTTCCCGGTGGGCTGTCAGACCAAGGAAACGGGCTTGTTCATCACGCAAAAGGAAAACGGCATCATGGGGCTGGGCAATAACAAGGAAACCATCATGTCGTACATGCTCAAGGAAAAACGTGTTGAACACAACATCTTTTCACTCTGTTTTGGCGAGAACGGTGGCAATATGGTCCTGGGAGGTATCGACCACAGTATCCACCAGACTGCCATCTCGTACACCAAGCTGCTTGGTGGCGACTCGGGCTGGTTTCCTGTCAAAGTCAAGGGCATCCGCGTTGGAGATCGCAACGTTGACGTCGCGCCATCCAGCCTCAACACGTACGTTGCATCCCATCCGAGGCACGATTTTCGTGATTACATCGAGTTGCTGAGTAGTTATTTGTGGTGGTGCAATTATGCAGTGGCAAAGGTGTGATCGTGGATAGCGGTACTACTGACACGTTCTTCGTGCTCAGTGCGTCGAGCGAATTCCAGAGCGCTTTTCACCGCGCGAGTGGCGGCATCGCGTATAGTGACAAAAGTATGGACATCTCGAAGAAAGATGTACACAAACTGCCTGCCATCACCATTGTGTTGGAACCGCTGATGAAGGGAGACGATGACGTGGAGCTTACGATTCCACCAGAGCAGTACTTGTCCCTCGACGAAAATGGTCAACTGTTCGGCAACTTCCATTTCTCTGAGCGTTCTGGCGGTGGTAATGGATCACTGATTAAGTGTGCATTGTTTCAAAGTTTTTATCCCTAACGTCTTGCTTGGTGCAGTTCTAGGTGCCAGTACGATGATGGGCTACGACGTGATCTTCGATATGGAGAACAAGCGTATTGGGTTTGCCGAGTCGTCATGTGGTGCGTAGTGGCTCTTGGTTTCGTTTGGCTGACCTCTAGTGTCTGGGTTCTGATGCTGGATGTTACCATTGTTTTTCTTTTACGTGATGAATGGGAGCAGAAACGAAAAAAGCTGGTGATGGAGCGCCGATACTGAATGAATCACAGGTGCAAATCGGTCCCGCCAGTCATGATAGCAGTGAAGAGGACGAAGGCGCGAAGCCAACTTCCAGTGCCAGTGATGGTAGCCGTGGACACCCCAGCGGGTCCAGCAGTGTCAATGCGGTTCCTCAACCTAATGGCAATTCTAAGTCCAGCTCTTCGGGACGCGGATCGAGCAGAGCCAATGCTGCTCCGCAGTCGACTGACACCATCAAGCCCATCCCCAACGGGGCAAGCCAGGCTACATCAACTCCAGCCATCACTAACTCAAGTAGTGGCTTCAATAGCTCCAACAACTCCATCAGCTCCAATAGCTCCAACAGGACCAATGGCACCAATAGCACCAATAGCACCAACACCAGCACCAGCGGCAGTGCCACAAAGGACACAAATGCCGAGGCTGTTAATGCCTCCCGTCCCGCCACGGCAGCCAGTGCAGCCAGTGCGGCCAGCGCTGTCGGTGCGCCTAGCGCGACCAGTGCCACCAATGGAAGTCAGAGCCCGTCAGCCGAGATCAACAACAACAAGACCGCCTCGACAGACAACGAAGACAACTTCTCAGCCAACAAACAGGTCGCGACCAAGACCTCCTCGCGTTTCTACCTTCAGGTCTCGGCGGTATTTGCGATCGGCGCAATTGCCATCGGTGTTGTGTGGTATCAGCGCCGAGCTCGTCGCCGGCAGTGGGCTCCTGTGTCCGGCGAGGACGCCCAGCCGTCCACGCGTCAAAATCGCTCGGGTCACAGCATCCTTGCGAGCACTGCGGACGACGGCGATGACCAAGCAATGGGCGACCTCGACGATGAGTCGCCGACGCGGGCGCTGTCTCCTCCACGCCGCGACGCTGCACCCGCGTCCTCCCCACGCTTCACCATTGGAAGCGACGACGAAGACGATCGACCGTCATTGACATAGAGCTTCGAGTGTGCGTCTGGACGCCAATGGATGTCAGTATTCACATTTTCAATCAACGGTCGTGTGTTGTTGACTGGTGCCTCTTCACGCAGCGGCAGCTGCGATTGAGATGAATGTGGGTTCCCGCCGTTCCATTTGGAACGTCGTCGCGGTCAGACAGCCCCACGGACACACACACACAAGCGCTCGTGCCCAGACACTGGAGGGGATGGCACGCGACGGCGAGCGACAGTTCCTCGCAGCCGCTGCGCGTGGCGACGGCGAAGCAATCGACGCGTACCTGGCGCGAGGTGGCGACGTGAATGCCGTGAGCGGCGAGGGATGGCGGGCGCTGCACTTTGCGGTGTCGCACGGCCATCTTGCCGTCGTGCAGCGCCTGCTGGACGAGCACGATGTTGATGTGAACGCCGTGACCATGTAAGTCAGCTGCGGTTGCTCACGCGCCGCAACAAACCAGCTCAGCAAATCGAGGGCAGCACGGTGGTCGACCTGTTTCGCCAGACAGCGCTTCCTTCGGAGCTGCGCGACAAGTGTGATGTCTGCGTTGGTGGGTGCGTTGCGGATTTTAATTCAATGGTGTTGCGATGGTGTCTGTGTGTCCATGGTTGTGTATCGTGTGCTCGCGGCGGGTCACAGGGTTGGCACTTCGCCGTTGGCCATGGCCCTTCAGCGCAAGCACAACGCATGCATCCTCCTCCTCCAAGAAGCTGGTGCTTCCCGCTCCACCGTGCGTACGTTCTCCATCATCGTGTTCTTTTTCCTTGGAGATCACCGCTTGCTTGCTGCTCGCTAGCATGACACAACTTTGGTTGCACTCGGTCAATCTCCCTAGTGCTGTATGCTGATGCGGCTGAATGATATACTGACGATGCGCGCGTGGGCGTGGGCGTGTGTGCTGCAGCAATCGCCGTGTTGCGCGAGGCCTGGGAAGCGTCGTGGATTTGGCCGCAAACGCAACGGCAGCTGGCACCGACGTGGTCGATCATGTGGAGCCCAGCGCGCGATCACCGCTTCCCTCGTGAGCAGCGCACAAAGCGTCGACTAATCCAGTATGCCAACGCGTTGGCCCATCGACAGCAACAGCAACGCGTCCAAGACGACGACGTGGACGTCTGCCTGTGCCCTCGAGGACAAGGCGGTAGTCTCCTAGAGCGACTACCTGGCTTGCTCACGACCCCGGTCCAGTGGTTGACCACGTCAGCAGCAGTCATCGACAACAACAGCGCCGTCCGATGGAAATACCTGCCTCCACCAGTGCTGCTGCATGTGTTGGAGTACGCGCTATTCAATTACTGACCTTGGGTTGGACGCCGCCCTCTTCGTGGACACAACCTTCCGCTTGGTCCAGACGAAGCCAGCCATGGCCTGACCTCGCAACAGCAGAGAGCTGTCCCTCGACGACACATCGCGCGTCGTGCGTGGAATTATTGAATCGCCGACCAACTCAGCGAGCGTGGCAGTCCACTCGTCCACTCAACGAGCCCGGCGCCCGCGAGATTCCCTGCCACTTCGCTTGGAGTGGCAGTGCCGGTGCGTCAAAACCTGCGCGCGCTTGGGAGGAGGAGCGCGCGTGCGTGGTTCGCAACGCTGTCCTGCCGCTGGCCATCCCGGCCCTGGCCACGCCACTTGGACGTGTCGACATGCGATCCCGTGAGTGCCGTCACGAGTGGCCCTGAACCTGTCAGAATGCATACCCCCCAAGAGACACGCCCGCCTGAGCGTCAGGCGTGGCGACCTGCGAGTCGTCTCCAGGCGAGGTGTTGCAGCGCGGGGTAGGGTCCTCCGAAACTGCATGCCCCTCTCGTTGAAGATCATGTTTTCCAGGGAAGGTGGCAAGGGCAATGGACCCGTGGAACCAGTCACAAGTGGCACCGGCTCGGGATCTTGACAGCGCTGCAGCGACCTTCGGGGAACCTTCGCGCAACCGCCGCATCTGCGTCCTCAACCCCCACGTGCTGGCCGGCATTGTCCGATTGCGTTGGCTGTGCCATAAGGCAGAGAACGCAAGAGAGAAGGGCCGTCGGCGCATCAGCCAGCCGTGCTCGCTCGCCCGAGATTCCACGGCCCCCGCTGCTGCGCAACTCTCGCTCCTGGCGACAGCATCCACCCGCCGCTGCTGCAGTCCGTGGGTTTACGAGCGCCGCAGACGTTGGGCATTGACCTCTTGCCGGCACGAAGCGCAGTGCACGCACGCGCGCACGAGCGAGCGAGCTCTCTGCGATCCCATCCATCAACCCCCGCGCGCACAGCACACATCCAGTGGCGAGTGTGCGCGCTGCTGCCTGGACGACCTGTGAGGATTGGTCGTCCGCTTCTTGGTGACAAGGGAAGAGTGACAGAGCGCATGCCCTGTTGTTGTCGCACTTGCCGTCGCAATTGGCCAACATGAAGTTCGGAAAAGTGCTGCTGCAGTCGCAGCGCATGTCGTCGTCGTCGTGGGAGGCCGCGTGGTTCGATTACAAGTTGCTGAAGAAGATCATCAAAGATTGCGCGCAGATCAAGAAGGAGACGCAAATGGAGGGCGACAAGCTCGTGAAGAAGAAGATCAAACCGTGCGCGCGCGAAGACAATGACAGCATCCGTGCGTAGAAATAAATCATTGGCTCTGGCGTCATGTCGGCGACCGTGTGGTGCATGAGGCTGCCATGTACACAGTCCATGCTCACAGGTACTTTTTGCTGTGTGTAGGTCGCTCAGCGGATGAGATGAATTTCTTCCGCACGTTACGGCGGGAGATCAAGAAGATCGCCGACTTCTTTGTGAAGGAGCAAGCACGCTATACGGCGCAAGTTGCCGACATCGAAGCCATGTACAATGAACTCAAGTTGGCACCAAGCGAGGCCACCAAGACCGAGATGATGAAGTGCTGCGTCACTATGTACAAGGAGCTGCTGCTACTGGAAAACTTCGCCGTCATGAACTTTTGCGGCGTCTCGAAGGTATATATTGTCTGTCGCGCTGTCTGGGTGAGCAACACCAGCAGGACTGACGAGGCAGCGTGGTATGTTGGTGGATTAGATCTTGAAGAAGCATGACAAGTGGACGGGATATGCGACGCGCCATAAGTTTATGCACACGATCTTGATGAAGCAGCCCTTCTCAACATACTGCCCACTGCTGCAGATGATCAACCGACTGGAGCAGATTTTCATGGAGTCGACTGGATCGAGCATTGACCAGCATGATAGCAATCAGACGAACGGCGAGGGTAGTTCTGACAAGACCAACGATGCTGATGAAGATAGCGTGCAGTTCCTGTTTCAGGGAAGCAACCGAGCACAGCAGACCGCAGGCGCAGACACATGTTCGCTCGACAGCAACCAGTCGGCGGCAGTCGACACCGGCCCAGGACCAACGTTCATCCGAAAGCGATCCCCCCGAGGAGACGTCACACTCGTGCGAGTGCAGTCTTTACGCGACGACGCTAAACAGCTGGAAATGATTGAGCGCCTTTCCAACG
Source organism: Lagenidium giganteum (assembly GCA_002286825.1). NCBI lineage: Eukaryota > Oomycota > Peronosporomycetes > Pythiales > Pythiaceae > Lagenidium > Lagenidium giganteum. The sequence continues at coordinate 314,396 of NSDO01000013.1, read as the reverse complement.
ATGACAACAATGATTCGCACGACGATGTTCCAGCTGGTGCCCTCGGTGAGCTATCCGACGGCGATGAGCATGCGCAGGTTGTGAGCTCTCCTGATTCATCGACGTCACCAGTTCGACAGGCAGTGGGCACGAGTGCCTGCAGTACCGAACACCGCCTTGAGGCAGAGGCGATGCTGTCTCTTGCGGGACGTCAAGATCGTGCTGAAGTGGTTCAAGTTATTGATTCGTCGACGGGTGCTCACATCTCTCGACTGAATAAGCGCAAGGCGTGCTCTCCTCTCCAACCGATGGAGCAAGGTGGTAAGCGCAAGATGAGTTTCGCGACGATTCTCAATTAGGAAGCAAAGCTAGGACTAGGATCAGCCAACGCACGCAAAATCCGAGATGTTGGCTCGTTGCCAATGACGGTGTCTGTGTTTGGTTCACTCGGGAGCACACGTCAGATGCACCATTTTCCATTTCTTTCTCGGATTTCAGTTGCTAACTGCCAGTGCGAATACGCTGCAACCGCCACCGCAAACTGGTGAATCGCCTTTCAAGCTCCAATCTATCGACAACCACAAAAAGCTTCTTGCTCCAGCGACTGTGTACTCATCTTCGGGCTCAGAAGTAGCGGCCAACCAGGAAAAAAATGATCGCACACACCAACAGATGGAACAGACCAAACGCCTAGAGGAGGTTGAGGATGACCTTGTGTTAGATTCCCAACGCTTTCCGTTTCGATCGATGCACCGTACCGCTGGCTCCTTCAAGGCCTTGTCGGCACCCGAGTGTGTGTCGGCGGTGGCTGTTGCAGTTGCCCCATTCTTTCGCTGTCGCAGGGTTGATCCTGTTGGTTCTTCAGCAAGCTTCTTCACACGCTGCGACTCGGCATTTGATTTCTGCAACAACTGGCGAGTGCAAGTGGTCAAGGAGAACATCTGAAGCCAAACAGCTCAAGTCATGCACGCAAAACAATCGAGGATAAGGATATGTTTTCTCCAGGTCGCTGATGAGGACATCACGTTGTGCTGTGAGCTGGACTGTAAACGCCACGAGCTGGAGACAGCGGGAAAATGACGTCAGTCGCGGCATTGCCATATGTGGGATCATATCCATCAGTGACATATACCTCGTCGTACTTCTTTCGCAAAGCTGCAACTTCCTGGAATGAATCCTGAGCAACGGACACGCGAGCGGCACGATGGCATGACGATGAGCGAGCTCCGCGCCCGATTTCAACGACTGCATCGTCAAACATCACATGTTTCATTACCTTCCCGCCGCTGGTGCCTGCTGCTCCTCCCGTCGCATTGCCATCACGAAGTGGCGTATCCTGTGCAGTTCCAAATGACTTCGCTGGAGGGGACACCGCCGGCTTAGATTCTTGCAACAATGCCGAGGTCAATTGCTCTGGCGTTGACACATCGGCGACCGGCGATTCCGCTTCGTCATCTTTATCGTTCTCCACCGGCAACTGACGCGCGCTGGCCATTTGCGAGTTCGACGAGAGCCGACGCGCCAGCATTGGCGCAGTTTCGCTCGACTGGCCTGCCGGAGCGCTGGCAATCATCGTGGCAGCATTGTCGTTGCTTTCCTCCTGTGTGAAGCGGCAGCGCAGCTTCTTGTTCGAGAGGTTCTCCTTGTCCGTGCGGGCCAGTACCGTTGCGAGTTCATCCGCCAGTTCTTTCGTGGACTTGGTCTTGGCCAGTTCGTAAAAGCTGTCGTCGATGTAGATGCTTTGAACAAGGAATTTGTCGTTCGAAAGCTGTCGCTCCGAGGAATCCAGGCGCAACAGTTCGTCGCAATCCTTCTGCTGCAAGATGATCATAATGGACGCCGAGCCGTTGGGTCCAAGCATGCCCTGGTTCGGTCGCACCAGATACCGCAACGGGCGTGTGGTCTTGACTTTGAACGCGATCTTGCGCTCGTCCGAGGCATTGCGGATCGTCAACACCGCATGAGGTGACGTCTGTGCCTGCAGCTGGAACGTCAGCGAGTCCGCCGGCTCCAGAATCACGCTCGAGTTGGGCGCGATCGAAACATCCACGCCGCCGTCTGCCATCTCTACTTTTTGTCTCTATGTACACGTATCAATTCGAATCGCTTCGCCTGCATATGCATCAACCGCCAACAACAGCACATCCAGATCCACGTGTCAGTCCACGATATTCCCCTCTTTCCACAGCAGCAACGGTCGCTCTGTCACGACCAACTCAACCTCGTTGGAAGCAGCAGAGTGAAGACGCTGCTGCTGCTCTCCGTCGCCTGCGCACTGGCTTACCGTTCGGTGTGCTGTGACGTTGTCGTGGCGATTGCCGAGGGCGTCGGCGTCGTCGTTCGGTTCGGGCCTTGAGCTTCTTTCCCAGCACGGTGCTCACAAAAAAAAGGAGGCCGCTGGAGCCCGAGCGTACCCGGATGTGGCAACGCGGCTTCTTGTGCCTTCAACTGCGGCGTTTTGGCAAACTAATGCGTCTATATTGGTAATTTAGCGGGATGTGTGCGCCTCCATACGTAAATTGTGGGTGCGAGAAGTTATTTTCTGGGCCAATTGCGAGAAATTTGCACGCGTTCTGAGCGTGAGGCCACATGTTGGCAATGGTCAAGCGAGCGAGGCAGCTGGCAATTGGATGAAGCGAGTTTGTTGTGGAATAGCAGATGGCAATGGAAACATTCTTGCAGTTGCCCCGAGGGTGGACGATGATAATAGCGGTGGGGTTTCGCACGAAATGGCACAGAACGCGATTGCTTTGGCTGAAAAACTACATGCATTGCAGCTGTTGTGTGTCTTGTTTACAATGGAGAAGGGTGCTGCGGCCGCCCACGACGTCGCCATACTCTGTGTCCTCGGTGGCGTCTGAAGCGCATTGAAGCAGCCAGCAAAGATCGCGAAACAAAGGCGGGCGCAGAGCGCGGAAGAGAGTGTGGTGGAAGAATTGCGCTTTACACTTGGGCATTGTCAGTGAGCGAGCCGGCATAAATCTTTTGGAGCTGGCCAAAGTGGATTTCAAACTCCTCGTCGCTCAGTCGCGCCATGGCCTCGGCGACATTATTTAGGACACCCATCACGCGTTCATACTTCTGCGTCTGTGACGCTGTCTCGAACTTTGGTGATGGCTGACGCGCAATCATGCTGGCATTGAGCTGGTTGCGGCGCATCGTCTTCAGCAGCACATCTGGGTAGGACTCGTAAATGTCTCGACTAATAGGGTGGTTGTGCGTCACGACCTAAATGCAATGCAGCGTTGATGTTAGTGGGCCGCAGATCCTACGATGGATTCCTCGAACAGCTATGAACGTTACCTGGTCAGTCACAATCACCATGTACTTGGACGGATTATCGGACGGACTAATCTTGACGTTGATCTTGGCGATGCACCCAATGCCGCGATACTTCTGTCCTGGGCGCGTTGTAGCACCTCGGCATCGCGCCTTCATGGCGTGCGTGCACATATAAATACGGTGATGATGGATCGCCGCGTCCGGGAATTCGATTCGACGGCCACGCGAATTCTTGTTGTTCATCATCACCTTCTGTTGGTTGCGGCGATACGCTTCCACGCTGCATGAAGAGCGCATTCGGAACGGCTGGAACGTTTCTTGCATGTACATCTCAAAATACGAGTCGAACTCGTACCACGAATTGAACGACACGCGGCTCATACGCTTGCTGTCGTACAGCTGCACGCGCTCTTGCTTGCCGCTCAGAGGTGCCGTCGCGGCAATGGCAGCCATGCCAGCAGACGCCGCAGCATCCGGCGACGCGGCACCGGCCAGCGCGGCCGTCGCGGCGTTCACATTGTGTTCCTTGCTTGCCTTTTCCATGGCAGCCGTCAGGGCCTCGTTGTCGTCGTCATCTTCTTCCGCAAAGCCGTCGTTCAGCTCGGACGATAGCAGGCGCTTCTTGAGCTGCTCGAGCGTCGACTTGTTGGCAGCGTTGGCTTCGGCGTCGGCGTCGGCGGCCGTGGTTGTCATGTTCAATGTCGCCGTCCCAGTTCAGGTGGTGCACGCGATGCTTTGCCCGCGCTCCGAGTCTGCGCCGGTTTGCACCTCTTTTCGAAAATCACCGCCAGCCGTACACAACTGAAACATAAAACCTCGCCCTCCCCTGCACCACACGAATAACCCCACCATTTACCTATGAAACTCGATGCTGTTCTCTCGGTATTTTTGCATACAGGGTGCATGTGGAGCGGCCCAGAACGTGTCTGTGACGTTGTGTCGGGTGGTGCGCCCCAGCGAACAGTAACGTCACAGTGCAACAAAGGTTGAAGTGATGGCTGGTGCGGACGACGGAGGTTGCGCGAAGGTCGCTTGAAGAGGCCCAAGTGCAAAACCAACCATTTGAATAGGAGCATTCGACGCCGTGGCGTTGGTCGCAGGTCTCAACATTCCCAAAGTTCCAGGCAGAGCGTGTGCACGTTCTCCTTCTCTTCACCATGGCCAAGAAAGTGAAAGCCCCTGTTGTGAAGCCAGTCTCGTCGAGCGACAGCTCGTCGGACTCAAGCAGCGATGAGCAGCCAAAGGTGATTGCCAAGAAGGCCGCTCCAGCCAAGAAGGCTGCTCCTCCTGCCAAGAAGAAGGAGGAAAGCTCGTCGGACTCGTCCTCGGATGATTCGTCCGACGATGAGAAGCCAGTGGCCAAGAAGGCCGCTTCGCCAGCTAAGAAGGCTGCTCCTGTGAAGAAGGCCGAGAGCTCGTCGGACTCGTCGTCGGATGACTCCTCGGATGACGAGAAGCCTGCCGCCAAGAAGGCTGCTTCGCCTGCCAAGAAGGCTGCTCCTGTGAAGAAGGCCGAGAGCTCATCGGACTCGTCGTCGGATGACTCCTCGGATGACGAGAAGCCTGCCGCCAAGAAGGCTGCTTCGCCTGCCAAGAAGGCTGCTCCAGTCAAGAAGGCCGCGAGCTCGTCGGACTCATCTTCGGATGATTCGTCGGATGATGAGAAGCCTGCCGCCAAGAAGGCCGCTTCGCCAGTTAAGCGCACCAAGGAGGAATCGTCGTCGTCGGACTCGGACTCGTCGGAAGACGAAGCTCCAGCTAAGAAGGCCAAGGCTGCCCCTGCCGCCAAGAAGGAATCGTCGGACAGCTCGGACTCGGACTCGTCCTCGGATGAGGAAGAAACCCCAATCGTGTCGAAGAAGCGCAAGAACTCGGATGCTGCTGCCTCGAACGGTGCCACGAAGTTCCAGAAGAACGAGAACGGCGAGGCTGCTGCCGTTGAGGCCCCAGAATCTACTGAAGTGTTCATTGCTGGCTTGCCATGGGCCGCCACGGAGGAGGAAGTGAAGGAGCACTTCGCTTCGTGCGGTGCCATCAAGAGCGTGCGTCTGCCACAGATCAACGGCCGTGCTTCGGGCAACGCCTTCGTCACCTTCGAGACCGTTGAGGGTGCCCAGGCTGCCTTGGCCATGGACGGCGGCGACTTCGGTGGCCGTTGGTTGAAGATCCGCACTGCCGAGAAGAAGAACATGTTCGAGGAGAAGCCAGAAGGCTGCACAAGCGTGTTCCTTGGCAACCTCGCCTGGGATGTTGACGAGGACACCGTGCGTCAGACGTTCGAGCACTGCGGTGAGATCGTCGGCTGCCGTCTCGCCACCGATCGCGAGACCGGTGAGTTCCGTGGCTTCGGCCACTTGGACTTCGCCACGACGGAAGCTGTCGATGAGGCCGTCAAGCTTGCCGGCACCTACATCAACGGCCGTGCCATCCGTGTCAACTACGCTAAGAGCCGTGATGGTCCTGCCGGTGGCCGTGGTGGTGGCCGCGGTGGCGACCGTGGTGGCCGTGGCGGTGGCCGTGGCTTCGGTGGCCGTGGCGGCGGCCGTGGTGGCTTTGGTGGACGTGATGGCGGCCGCGGTGGTGGCCGTGGCGGCGGCCGTGGCTTCGGCGGCCGTGGTGGTCGCGGTGGCCGTGGTGGCCGTGGCGATGGCCCACCAAAGCGTCAGGCTTCCACGATCCAGGACTTCAAGGGCAAGAAGATGACTTTCGATGAATAAGTGGCTTCCTGGCGCCGTGTTAGTTTCCCAGATTCAGCCAGCTATTTAGTTTAGACAGCGGCACGCGCGCAAGCGTTCGATTGTCAGCGATCCCGTTGGCAACTTAGCTCGTGGCTTGCACCCGTCCAAAGACGTCTGATTGACGATTCGACACCTTAAATTCTTGTAAATATTCATTCATATTCATCCATGCTATATGCTTGCGATGCCTCGAAGTCGTCGCCAATAAGTGCAAGTACCTTTATCCGCTTGACGATGTACGACTATTTTCTGAGGTCGATTGTGCGCCCATGAGTCATGAGCACACACTGTTGGTATCTCCAGATTTGGGCTTTTGTTCGCAATTACTTCAGAAGTATCTGGTGGTTTGCTGAAACTTAGCGAGCCAACCCTTGACATGTCCTCCGCCTTGACTTCACCCTTAGATGGCGCCGAATTGTCGGATTCATTGCTAAATCTGAGAATATGGGGCCATGAGCGACTGTCAACTACCATGCGACCACGTAGTATTCTGGAAAAATGCGGGGAATCTGGCGAATCCGCTTAGCGTGTGAAATAGTTGGAACGGAAATCCTACCGTCACAAGAGGACTCAGATTTCATCAACGGCTGACCTCCCAGATTTTATCCCTCGTTCGAAGATCACACGACCGCATTTAGCTTCGGATGAGCGGAAATTTAAAATATCGGAATTTCACTGGTATTTGACCCTTTTTTGCAATTCCTCTTGTGACAGCATCTCCGTCCTAGTTGGAACTTCCAACTTGGAAGGCATAAAAGTTTGGCGGATCCTTCTGAAAAGATTGAAATGGAACACTGGTGAAACGAACAGAACTACAGTCCAATTAATTGGGAGTGCGGTTGATGTGACAACTTGGGACAACGACTTTCAATCGCGGCAGCAAGGGCGATTGTCTTGGTGCTAATGTATCGCCCTCATCCCCAGCGACAAAAGCGCTGGAACAAGATCAACGGAATACTAGCTCAAAAGCAAAAGAAAGCAAGAATGACAGCAGATGGGTTTACGTCACCATTTGCAACATACTTGTGGAAAGACGTTGGTTCAGCAATTGCAGAAGACTTGGCCACGTACACCGAAGGTGTTCGATTGATCCCATCCGATGATCTAACTGTCCTTTCAACGATGCTGAAGTGGACCATGACTTGCTACCAAGGAACGCTGATTGATTACAAAGACGAGAACGAAGTGAAAAATCTGTACGTGATCGCACCCGTTCTGCATGCTGTCGGTCAGTTGGTCCCTGGTCTCTCCGTTGATGTGAACGAGAATGTGGATGGCATTCATGTTGATTGCCACGCATATTTCGATTTCGTGATCAAGAGCGGTAATCGCAAGGTCTGTGTCGTGCAAGCCAAAGGGGAAATATTCAACAATGCCGTAGTGCAAGCGCTGCTCGGTTGCGAAGTGGTTGCACATCGGGATGATTGCCACGAAGTTTATGCAGTGGTGACGAACGCACAGAAATGGATATTTCTCAGGAGTTTGGACGAGAACGTCTCAATTGATGAGTTTAACACACTGACTTTCCTCGCAGACGGCGGGGCAAATTTGGCGGAGATGGCCTTGGTGACCGGGAAGCTGTATTCTATGCTAGCGCCATCCAAGTAATTCGGTAACCAGCAACGGTGATCGCGATAGCATTTAGCAACTCGAAGATGATGCGTAGCTGGTGAGTGTAATCGACTGCGTTTCGGAGCATCGTTTTACGCCACCCACCCACCAACAGGTCACCAGACAGACCGTGTCAAAACTGGCTTCACGATCAAATTATCTGCGCGAGCGCTTATGGGGGCTGTGGCTTCGACTGCGTGTTCTTGGTCGACTGCTATGTCGTTCTCTCTCCCGTGACCGGCTACGGCTTCTCTTTCGTCGAGATGACTTCTTATAGGATGACTTTGACTCTCGTTTATGCTTTTTTTGGTCCTTGTCCTTGCTTGATCGGTGAGATTTCTTCGATTTCTTTTTCTTTGATTTCTTTGATTCTTTCTTGTGCTTTGGTGACTTCACGACTTCACTGTCGCTGGAGGCGTCAAAGCTTGAGCTATCTTCGTCCACTTTACTATCATCAGCAGTAGCAGTTGCACCTAGTGGTTGCTGTGGGTTTCCAGAGGCAACAGACACAGATGCTGCCAGAACTGGGTGATTTGGTGCCCCTACCGCATCAGGCACTGATTCTACCAGCTCATCCTTTTCAAGATTTTCATCTTTTTCTTCATCAGAGCTATCCTCTTCTGGCCCGCTTTCGTCTGAAGGCTCAAATATTGATTTCAGCAAGGTGGAGCTTGGCTTTTCGACAACAGGAAGCGGTGGTAAATCATCCTCATCCTGAAGACCATCTTTTCTCGCTGGAACTTCCGTGAACTTCTGGTTGGATGCTGCCACAAGATGCGGTGCAATTTCCTTGTCAAAAAGATCCCGGCGATCCTCTTTGTCACTCTCGCCACTGTTGTGCCCAATCGTGGATCCGAGACATTTCACTCGGAATCGCTTGCACAGCAAAGTGTGCGGACACCACAAATCCTCTGTTCTGTAGGACTTCTTCAAACGAGCACTAGTAAGCGACCCCTCTTTGGTCTCATCGTTCGTTGACGCCTTAGCGCTCACAAAACGCTTCGCGATCGCAGCAGAGATATTGGCACGGAAACTCTCAACATCGGAGGGAGGTTTGGACGCATCGGCCGCAGTATTCGCGCTTTTGGTGTTTGATCGAGCTGCTGAAACCGCATTCGTGATTTTTTCTCGCTGAGCGGGGTCGATCAGGTCAAAAACACTTCCGCCGCTGGTCCCGTTGAGTAGTGCCGCCCGCTGCTTCGCTGTCACCAAACTTGATCGCCCATCTTTGCCAGTGGAGAAATTAATCTGTTTGTACAATTGCAAATATTTTGCTTCCTCGTTGTCATCAAAACGATGACGACGCTCGAAGGTTTTTGGTACTTCAAGTCTCGTACACACGCTCGTTGGTGGCTGCTCAGGTGTAGATAGCTCGAAGCCTGCCAACGCAGGTCTCCCATCGGTACACAACGCAGCCGCCAGCGACTTGTGCTTAGTTCTCTGTTTCTTGGATTCTTGGGCGGCCGAATCGAGTCTTTTGACTTCGCTGTAGGTCAATGGCGCGATCTCGGTGTCAAAATCATTCCGAGATTCCGTGCCGTACACATCGATGTCGTCGTTGTCTTCGAGCGCACCAAGGCCATACCCGGTCGTGATCATATTGCTTCCAGTTGTTGCTTTCATGGCATCACCAAAAGTCACCACTTGCCGCACTCCCGCTTTTTGCGCTTGTTTCTGCTCGCGTTGCTGCTGATGGCGCATGAACTCTGGCGCGTTGACGTACGGATCGAAGCCAGCACCATAGACATCAAGCTTTTGCGTCGGGAAAGCATTTTGCGAAATACTATTTCGTGGTGGGACGTACACGTCTTCGTCATCAGAGGCAGCCTCGTCTTGATCTTTGGCGTTGAACCTCGTCTCCAACTTGCGTCGGCGCACACGCGGTCCGATCGCCTGTCCTTCCTTCCAGCCCATGCGATTCAGCAACTGCGCACCTATGGAGCTATTCGTTGGCAGCACCAGTTCGTCGGGTAACTGGAACGCTGGAATCACTGCTTGTCTCGCGGCGCGTTCGGACTGCTCGGCCATCAAGCGCAGCTTGTCGCGGGCGCTCAGTTGTGCCGTATCGTACTTCTCCGTGCTCTCCAGTCGTTTACCAAGCAACGGATCATCTTCCTCGTCCATAAAGTCTTCCGCGCGCTGCTGCAGCTGCGCTGTGCTTGCACGATCGTGGCGCGAACTTGAAAATGTCTTGGGTTGCCATCCTTCCTTTGAGCCAACAGTGTTGAAATATCCGGCGGAATACCCGCCTGTGAAAGCGCCATGGAACCGCCGTCGGCCTTGCTCATCAGTGACCTATTACATCATCACAGCAGTGTCAATGGAATGCACGTAACAGCGGCATAGCAACGGCACAGCGTGCTCACTTTTTGGTTCCATCCACCACCTTTGCCCGCCATTGCAATCTCAGTGGCGTAACCCCGTCTGAGGCGACCCACAGCAGGCAAGGGGTACACTCTAGAGTAACCCAATAAAACCCAGTTTTGTTGGCGATATTAAGTGTGTTTTAAGTGATACCGGTACCTGTACTTCGGTACAGTCGGAATATTATAGAGTCGATATAATATATCGACTCTATAATATACCGACTGTAGAAAGGCAACGAGAGACCTTCTAAACCTTATATTATAAGGTTTAGAAGGTCTCTCGTTGCCTCTTTATGGATAGGTTACGCACACGTGTAACCCCACAGTAAGTTCGCAGCCACAGCTATTAACACGATCGCTAAAGTACGTTCTGATGATCGGACGATCGCGGGAGTTAACCTGTCCAAAGGAAACATTCTTTCCATCCAACACTTTAAAACTAGAACAGTTCTAGACCTCTGATACGTGAACGAATGTCACGGGTAGTAACACCAACACTCATTTCGATCACGTTTCAATCGATCGTGATCATATGTTGAACGGGCGGGTCAGTTCCGGACGGTTCCGAGAACCCGATCGACCCAGTTCTGAAACTGCGGAACCGTTAAATAGCATGCCGCAAACGGCTTCGATCCCTCGGTTCTTTGGCAGCGCATGTCGAATCGCACCGCGCTGAGCGTGCTCGACAGAGGTTTTTGGCAAAGCGTGCGAGACGTGAGTCCAAGTGAAGTCCGAGTGAAGTCCAAGTGAAGTGAGTCGCGTTTAGTCCAAGTGAAGTTAGCCGCGTTTAGTATCATCATAAGCAATACGTTCAATGACAAATCAGCATAGTTGTTCCGAATCTCTTGCGTCGCACGTCACAAAGGTCCAGTGCCACCGTAGTGTGCGAGTAAGTTTCAGGATTGTACAGCCACTACGTAGCACGTAGCAGTCACAGCAAGTCATGGTCATCACCATTGAACTTCATTACTTGTCACCATTGGCTGTGACCCCAAACGTCCGATGTCGGATCAAGTGTGGTCAGTTGATCCTGATAAATGAATCCCATGTATATAGCAAACAACATTTGTAGTGATATCATCCTGAAGGAGACATGATCGGACGAATCTATCGCATTGTGCACTTGGAATCTGAGTTGTGCTACGTCGGCAGCACGATGGACGAGTTACGGTTCCGTTGGCAAAGACATGTTGGCGCCTACAGGGGCTGGTCGAATGGAAAAGGTTCCGAGATCTCAATCTACCCGTTCTTCAACGAACATGGTCTCAATCAATTCAAGATGATTCTTGTCAAGGAGTACGAGGTTATAGATCGCAAGCATCTACAGGCATACGAGCAACTCTGGATTGCTAAGTTTCGGAGGACAGCGGTAAACAAGAACAACGGATTCAAAATCAACCGCCTTACACAGAAACAGCACTATGAAAACAATAAGAGCGAACATTGTGAAAGAATGAAACAATATCGGAAAGCGAATAGCGATAACATTAGTGTGTACAATCGGAAGTACTACGAAGCCAATAAAGACAAGCTAAACGAAAAAAATAGAGAGAGGACAAGAACTCGATTTGACTGCGAATGCGGTGGGAAATACTCTCTGTCCAGCAAATCCAACCACTTCAAAGGAAAGAAGCATCAGAAGTGGCAACAAGCGCAAAATTAACCAGGCAGAGTACTCATGTTTTTTTAAGCCATTTTCGTTAAAAATAATGCAACATTTATTGTGAGTCCATCATGAGCGAAGAATATAAGAACATATACAGTAAACTACGAATAAGAACGTAAAAAGTAAGTTACGATGTGCTCAGTTGAAAACTGCACCTCCCCCAAAATCTACGTCAACGACCGCTGCTACCGCCACCGCGGCAAGCAGCACGCCGCAATGGTCAAGCCAGTAAATGTTGAAGATAATATAGTCGAAGTCGAACAAACTACTGAAGTGATGTCACCAGTTCCTGAATCCTATATCACTGAAGAGATTGTTTCGCGTGAGACTCCAGTTGAGACCGCGGAACCAAAGACGTTTGATGGCATTTCGTTCAAGGACTTTTCGCCTGAACGCAACGTGCTCTCTTTCAAAGAGTATGCGCGCGCTTTGTCCAAAACGGCCAGTGATATTGATCACGTCCGCTCGGTATCGCAAATTGACAATCCAGAGTATCAATACGCCTTTGTATTGGCATCTGAAGATGCGGATGGCGAAGTCATTGATGGTAGATTCTACTACTTCCAGTCGGAAGACGATCTGGCTAGTTTCAAGTCGATTTGCTCTGAATTTGATGTGGTGAAATGTTGCATCGAGCATGAGCTCTACGATTTGCGAATTGGACAGCTTTGCTGTATCCTCAACGAAACCTGGTATGAAAATACCACGAATCTTTGGAATCTGGCTGGATTTCTGTATCGCATGCCGCATGCTGATCTTGATCTCATGCGCAAAACGTATGTAGCGATTCTGTACTCAATGACAAAGCGTTTCAACCTCCCCAGTGCTTTGGCTGAATTCAACAATTGGAAGGATTCGAAGTATCGTCCAACCATCAATGAAAGAAAGCTCAAATCGTTCGCTGCCGGCTGTAATGCGGACGAGTATAATAAGTGGAAGGACGAGTACGAAATCAAAGAGGCCAAGGAGAAGACAAAATCTACTTCGAAATCATCTGACCTCGCTGATATGTTTGACATCACGTTCAAATCTGCGCGGAAGCTGGAGACGTTGACTCAGCTCGTAGAATTGACTGGCAGATCGATTGATGATATGCGCTCTGCGTTGATTGATGACTCATTTCAAGTTGATGAGCTTGAATACTGGGCAGAAAAATATCTAGTGATCGAAAACAAGCCAAACAGGGACTTCGAGCTGAATTACATGACTTTCGAGAAGATGTTGAAGACTACGAACTTTGAATCACTACATCTATTGAAGCGGTTCATTTTGTACTTCATTCACGTTGCTACTACAAGCGCAAGCCAACAGACAATGACAATGCTGTGTTTGGCGACTATAGCATGGCTAATTTCGCCAGCACGAGTATCAATTACTATAACGAAAGCACCAACAAGCATACGAGCAGCAAATTGTCTGACATTCTCATCACGATCCCGTTTCACAAGTTCTCGAGCACGATTTGCAAGTGGAACCATGATCCCACAGACTTAGAGACGTTCAGTATTGCGAATCCGTTTCAAGCAATTGAATTGGAATCGGAAGTCAAGGAAGAAGAGTTACATCCAATGTTGCTAGACTATCTCAAGCGAATTTTCTGCTTCAACGATGCTGATCGCTACCAATGGCTGTTGGAGTACCTTGCTAGCATTTGCTACTTTCCCGACTCCAAGACTAAAGTTATGCTGGTCCTGTATTCGATTGAGAAGCAAGTCGGCAAGTCCAATTTCAGGATCTTTCTCTCCAATCTGGTTGGAACCGCCAATTTGCACATGACGCAACATTTGACAAGTGTTTTCAGTGACCGTGGAGCTCCTCAGCTTTGATGCAAGAAGATCTGTTGGTTCGAAGAGATTTCAGGCGACAAGCGATCATTTCGCAGCTGCCTTGAACGTATGAAGAGTGCTATCACTGACGAGGTTCAATCCAGTCGTAAACTATATCACGAAGAGGAGAATCACAGCAATATTACTGAATACATTGGCGCTTCGAACAATTTGATCGGCGTCGTAGAAGACAAAATGACTATCTTTGACGTCAATCCAGCCGAACAACACAACAAGGTCTACTATGGCAAGCTTATCGATGGAGTATTCAAGAACAAGGTCGAGATGAACAAGTTCTTCACATATTTGAAGCCGTTTGCGACGTCTAAACCAAAGTCATTCTTCCGAACTCCTATCTATGATTCAATGACTACAGCAAGCAATGAAGGAATTGTCAGCTATGTCAACGAACTCAAAGAAAATGGATTAAACGGAGTTATCCACATCATAAGTCAAGGACAATATCGAGTTGACCGAGACATTCTCTACAAACACTATCAGAATTGGTGTGAACAAGCTGGAGAAACCCCCGACAAGCGTTCTAAGTTCTGTGAACGGATCCCGAAACTGGACAAAAGTATCACGTTCAAGAGATTCAAAGAAAAAAATAATCGTGGCTATGGGTTCTTCTTCCCAGTCGCCAATTAGATTGATATTTATATTTTTTAGTAGATGCCAAAGGCATCGCGTTTGCTCTGCAAACTAGTCTGCGCTACCAGTCAGTTTGATTCCTTTACCCCTGATCGCGCGTCTCGGGATTGCTACAGGAACAACCATTGGCGCAGCAGGCGCTTCGGCCACGCCGAGACCAGTCATTTGTTTGATGGCTCCTCGCGCAGGAGCAGCATCCGGATAGATCGCTGTGCCTACGTCAAGGATACCAGAAGTGATTGGTTTCAATTATCTTTGAGGAAACCCCAAACGCTACTACGCCTTTCTTAATACCATTCCACAGGTCACCCCAGAATCCCGAGCCACTTAGTCCTGATTGATGAGTTCTCAGGACTTCTCCATGAGACATATGCAGCGTGCATCCTTTGCCAGCTTCGTAGGCTTTCACTAGCTTTTTATAGTTTTCTAGGTGAAAGTAGTGCACTGGTCCTGCGTTTAATTGCGCAGCGCTCAATCTAACTGGTTTGCCGTGCAAAACCTTGCTAGCTTGCGCTCGATTGAAGTTTACTTTGAACTCGTTATACATATTAAGTTCGAAATATCTGGTCTTCTATATAACATCAGTCAAAAAATAAATAATGTCTAAAACTAGCAGTCTGAGCAAGTCTTCAACTACCGACTTGAAAGCTATTCTAGAGCGTGATATTCAACTCGGAACTGAACATGATAATCTTTCGGCTTCGACCATTGCAATCTACCTGCGCCAGCTAATGAAATTGTACAAAAACAATCAGTATCAGTGGTCTCCCGAAGAGTTTCTCAATACTATTCGCTACCCGCAAAAGTATGACGACGCCGAGTTTCAGAAAGTGTTCAAAGTTCAAAATTCTGACGTGATCAAGACCTTGATGTCTCTCTACACAACGAAAGAGTCTTTAATCGTCAGCCTGAATGCCTTGTGCAAGCTCGTAAAAAATCGATACCGAAACACGTTCATGTATTACAACGCGATTCGAAAARTTCTCAGCAAGCAAAACAAAGRCGAGAAGYTRAAYAACGAGCTCACRYCTGAAGAAGAGAAGAAATACATCAGCTTCAAGGAATTGCATAGCGTACCGAAAAAGGTTCAAAACCTCATCGTTAGCAAGTATGGAAAGCTATTTCTTGACAAAACCGAATATTCAGACTGAGAAACCAACATACCTTCGCATGTTGTTCGATTTCATCACTCTTTGGCTAAACGTCAACTATCCATTGCGTCTGGTATGGCCATTGATACTCTTAACACCTGTAGAAGGCAAGAATTATCTTCTTAGAGACAACCTATATCTGAATGACTTCAAGAATGTTCGTCTGATGGGATCTCAAGTAATCAAGCTCGATGACAGCACGATGAAAATCATAAACAAGTACATAAATTTCCTGAGAAGTGTTCTAGAGCTACGGCCAACGAAATTACTTTACCGAGTCTACAATGGAACACCAGGCGAGTACGATTATACTACTAAGACGAGCGGTGGCTTCTAGATACTTCCGCGACTTTTCGTCAAGTATAACAAAAAACCGATGAGTATGAACGTCATTAGACATATCGTCGAGTCCCATATCATCCAATCTCCCACATACGCGAGGTTGACTAACAAAGAGAAAGCAGACCTTCACGCCAAGCTTCTCCACAGCTCATATGCAGCTAATATTTCATACAACAAGATAGCAAACAGAAACAATCAGTCAGAAGTAGGCGACGAAGCTCCTGATATGTCTTTTGAACCATCCCCCGAACCACAATCACCAGCAAAGCCCGTAACAAGGTATAGAGATCGTCGGGAGCGTATATTCCATGGAGATTTCACACCAAGTGGCAGTGATAAGACGTTAGAGATAGACGTTTTTGAGAAAAAACAAAACTTGAGATAAATATAGACGAAAGAGATTCAGACGAGCGAACAAAGAACGTATATAAAGCATGGGCCTTTGCATGTCCAATTCCATGGATACAGGCTTGTTTGCGAAGCAATAAGTCTCAGAACAACTTAAAGTGTATGCTCGTCTCTCATGCATTTGTTGACTTATGGAGAAAGATCGTAGAAGATCAAAGCTTCGATAAGGCGTTGTTCAACCTTCTAGATGAGCCTGAGCAAGACTACATGCGATATTGCTTGAACAAGTGTAAAATATCATCACGAGAGTTTGATTCAGCATACAATGAGCAACTGGATGGATACATCAAGAGACTGAAAATGTTACAAGGCGCGGAAAGCATTGGAGACGACAATCCTGGCATAAAAAAGGAGATGAGACAGTTGCTCGACAAGCTTTATGAAAAAGGCGTGTTTAGCGTTGCTTATTATAGGCAGTTCAAACGCGCTATGAAGCTCGACGACCCTCACGCTTGAAGTTGAGAAGCTTGCTAGTATCGATGTACTTGGGCTTTTTCTTCTTTTTTTGCTCTTTCGCGAGATGTTTCAAGTCTATTTTCTCGAGATGATAGGCTAACGTCTGAATATTTGTAGTTCCGTAGTCGTGTTTTGCTGGAGTTACGTGTTTTGAGTGATCTACTTCGCCAGCTCCGTCAACGTCCATAGGTAGAGGCATTGACGCCTTGCGAATTCTTTTTCGGCGATGCATCTTTGATTTATTTATATGATATCGAAGATATCAGTTAATTCTCTGAAGTAATATATATGGACAAAGATGAGCTTTCCCATCTCTTAAACATCAACAATCAAGTTTCCACGAATCAGTTTCGATACAGGTTCAGTCAGCCAATTGACTTCTCGCAATTCGAGGTAGCTTTGGTTCAGTATCGATATGTTACTCTTGGAAAGCTATAACAGCAGCCAGGCGCAACAATCAATTCAAGATTATTTGGCCAACTAATGCTACTACGTCCACATATACAATCACTTTGCCTGATGGTACGTATTCAGCATCAGATATCAACAACTATCTGCAGTACTGGTCAATCCAAAATAATCTCTATTTAACTAACGATACTACCGGAGAGTATTACTACTTCATTTCGTGTGCTGAAAACGTTTCGAGCTATGCCATCCAGTTTACGATGCAACCCGTGAGAAATATCACTGGCTATACAGCAGTTGCTGGCTTTCCGACAATGCCTGTAACCGCCTATACTCCTCAGCTTCAGATTATTGATAGTGGCTTTGGGAATATCGTTGGCTACACACCCGCTACGTACCCTACTGCTCAGACAACACGTGTTTACGCAGTTAACTCTGATTTGGTAGCTCAGTTAGATCCTTTCGCCGCTGTTGTAGTTGGGCTGAGTTGTTTGTATAATCCACTCGCCAATAACTCTCAAGCCCTCCACACGTTTACAAGCGCTGGCGTAGGCTTCGCTGGTCTAATTACTACTAGTCAAGCAGCTGGGATAGCTTATACCCCATGTCAAGGCCAAAATAATGAAATTACAGTAAGCTTTTATGATCAGAGCTTTCAACCACTCCAGATCACCGACCCGAATGTAACGATCCGCCTACTGTTCAGGCAAAAAAAATATGACATTAGCATCTAGTTTACATATCGCAGACGAACTCTGTGACGTTATGGTAAATCTTTCGATTGATGATATCCATCATCATGGTTGTCATTTTTTCGCTCGTGGTTTGCTTGTATAGGTCTATTGTGGTGTAGTCCGACGGGAATCCAGAACTACCACAAAGAATCTCGCACTTTAAGCGCTCTGAACTGCTTTTAGCGCGCACACGTGCACGGATCCCGTACTCAGAACACAAGGTCCTTTTCCAAGCGAACCGGCAATGCTACTCTGATGCACCCAATCTTTGGGGATCCTTTC